>JAMWET010001815.1:335000-480000 GCA_024036415.1 Prochilodus magdalenae
GCCCTCTTAGCACCCAGCATGTCCTCCCCATCTCAACGAATATTCTCTCTGGTCCAGGGTAAAGCAATCATAATCTTTTATGATGAGCTTTGCAATAAAATGCTAAGGATGTAGAAGGTCAGGGAGTACAGTGTCTGGCTCCAGACCTCTGCAACGTCAAGAGATGGCATCCCACCTGGATGAGTTCAGCCATACTATTGAACTCTGGTGCAAGTGAGGCTTAGCAGCTACAAATGGGCATTGGCTTTCTGTATTTGAGGTGGGCCATCTCTGATGGGAGAGAATCTGACTGGGCTTGTGGAGGTGCTGGATAAGGGGCTATGTAAAATGCCAGCTGTCCCGTGTAGTTGCAGCGCACAAGCCTCAATAAATAGTCTTGGCAGATCTGGAAGCAATTGAATGGTGAATGTGGATGACTAGCCTACAGAAATTTAAAGTTTAAACTGACTTTGGATCACAAGGAGACACGCTCCTAGTAATGTAATTCTGTGGATAGTCTTCTGATTGCACATAATGCCAGGAGTCAGTTCATATCCGCCTTTGTATTCTGGCTACCTGCATTCCTCCAAACATCTTATAACAGTGACGTGAACATCTCTGTGGAGCACAGGGATAGTCAGTTCAGCTGCAATCAGCTGTATATGCTGAGTAGCACTTAAATCAGCATATAGTTAAAAACAGGGCACTGACAGCTGCTTCCTGGGTGCCACACAAGACCTTGCAGTTAGGAAGGCAACATCCACCATTAATAAATAGTGGATCAAACAGCTGTGTTTGATCCACTGCTATGAGCTGGAAAATTCCGGCAAAGCTGTTAGACTCTCAGGCAGATATCTCACATGACTCCACAACTCCTCTTTGTCTTTTTTCAACTCTGTCCACCTGGATGTAAGCTCCTACTTCTGTCCTTCTTGACAATGTAATTCATTGTTCTCTTAGCGCTAACCTTCAAGTGTGAGAAACCATTCTCCCTGCATTTGCAAATCATCTACTTGCTGGTGTGCCGACTCTAGAAACACTGTCAGCTTGATTATGAACTGTAGATGGAGTTGTCTCCTTCACTAGGTCTGCTTCTGGAGTCTGGTAGTCTGCTAAGAACGCAGGTGGCATTAGTTGTCCTCTGGATCTGAAAGTGACGTTGTCTCTACAGTGGTTTGCCAGTCCAGCTCATAGGACCATAACTAAAGGTGGGAAATTGCAAAACTGAGGTTTAGGGCTGAATGCAGTTTGTCAGCACTGACTAATGTCATCTTAACTGAAGGGGTAAAACAGTGTATCCCTTATATCAGTGTTAATTAACTGCTTTTACTCAGTAGTAGTGGACAGGTGTAGAAGTACAAGCAAGTTTCTAACAAATTGACAGGTGAGTGGAAGCACAAGGTAGGTGTTTCTTATAAAGTGGTGCGTTGGTGGAAGTACAAGGTAGGTGTTTTAATAAAGTGGCTAGTTGGTGGAAGTACAAGGTAGGTGTTTTAATAAAGTGGCTAGTTGGTGGAAGTACAAGGTAGGTGTTTTAATAAAGTGGCTAGTTGGTGGAGGTACAAGGTAGGTGTTTTAATAAAGTGGCTAGTTGGTGGAAGTACAAGGTAGGTGTTTCTGATAAAGTGGCTAGTTGGTGGAAGTACAAGGTAGGTGTTTTAATAAAGTGGCTAGTTGGTGGAGGTACAAGGTAGGTGTTTTTGGTGGAAATAAGGTAGTGGGCTGTATAAAGTGGCTAGTGGTGGAAGTACAAGGTAGGTGTTTCTAATAAAGTGGCCTAGTTGGTGGGGGTAACAAGTACAAGGTAGGTGTTTTAATAAAGTGGGTACTAGTGTTTTTATATAAATGGCTAGTTGGTGGAAGTACAAGGTAGGTGTTTTAATAAAGTGGCTAGTTGGTGTAGGTACAAGGTAGGTGTTTTAGTAAAGTGGCTAGTTGGTGAAAGTACAAGTTAGGTGTTTTAATAAAGTGGCTAGTTGGTGGAAGTACAAGTTAGGTGCTTTAATGAAGTGGCTAGTTGGTGGAAGTACAAGGTAGGTGTTTTGATAAAGTAGCTAGTTGGTGGAAGTACAATTTAGGTGTTTCTAATAAAGTGGCTAGTTGGTGGAAGTACAAGGTAGGTGTTTCTGATAAAGTGGCTAGTTGGTGGAAGTACAAGGTAGGTGTTTTAATAAAGTGGCTAGTTGGTGGAGGTACAAGGTAGGTGTTTTAATAAAATGGCTAGTTGGTGGAAGTACAAGGTAGGTGTTTTAATAAAGTGGCTAGTTGGTGGAAGTACAAGGTAGGTGTTTCAATAAAGTGGCTAGTTGGTGGAAGTACAAGGTAGGTGTTTTAATAAAGTGGCTAGTTGGTGGAGGTACAAGGTAGGTGTTTTAATAAAGTGGCTAGTTGGTGAAAGTACAAGTTAGGTGTTTTAATAAATTGGCTAGTTGGTGGAAATACAAGGTAGGTGCTTTAATAAAGTGGCTAGTTGGTGAAAGTACAAGGTAGGTGTTTTAATAAAGTGGCTAGTTGGTGGAAGTACAAGGTAGGTGTTTTAATAAAGTGGCTAGTTGGTGGAAATACAAGGTAGGTGCTTTAATAAAGTGGCTAGTTGGTGAAAGTACAAGTTAGGTGTTTCAATAAAGTGGCTAGTTGGTAAAAGTACAAGTTAGGTGTTTTAATAAAGTGGCTAGTTGGTAGAAGTACAAGGTAGGTGTTTTAATAAAGTGGCTAGTTGGTTTAGGTACAAGGTAGGTGTTTTAATAAAATGGCTAGTTGGTGAAAGTACAAGGTAGGTGTTTTAATAAAGTGGCTAGTTGGTGTAGGTACAAGGTAGGTGTTTTAGTAAAGTGGCTAGTTGGTGAAAGTACAAGTTAGGTGTTTTAATAAAGTGGCTAGTTGGTGGAAGTACAAGGTAGGTGCTTTAATGAAGTGGCTAGTTGGTGGAAGTACAAGGTAGGTGTTTTAATAAAGTGGCTAGTTGGTGGAAGTACAAGGTAGGTGTTTTAATAAAGTGGCTAGTTGGTGGAAGTACAAGGTAGGTGTTTTAATAAAGTGGCTAGTTGGTGAAAGTACAAGGTAGGTGTTTTAATAAAGTGGCTAGTTGGTGTAGGTACAAGGTAGGTGTTGTAATAAAGTGGCTAGTTGGTGGAAGTACAAGGTAGGTGTTTTAATAAAGTGGCTAGTTGGTGGAGGTACAAGGTAGGTGTTTCAATAAAGTGGCTAGTTGGTGAAAGTACAAGTTAGGTGTTTTAATAAAGTGGCTAGTTGGTGAAAGTACAAGTTAGGTGTTTCAATAAAGTGGCTAGTTGGTGAAAGTACAAGTTAGGTGTTTTAATAAAGTGGCTAGTTGGTGAAAGTACAAGTTAGGTGTTTTAATAAAGTGGCTAGTTGGTGGAAGTACAAGGTAGGTGTTTTATTAAAGTGGCTAGCTGGTGGAAGTACAAGGTAGGTGTTTTAATAAAGTGGCTAGTTGGTGGAAGTACAAGGTAGGTGTTTTAATAAAGTGGCTAGTTGGTGAAAGTACAAGTTAGGTGTTTTAATAAAGTGGCTAGTTGGTGAAAGTACAAGTTAGGTGTTTTAATAAAGTGGCTAGTTGGTGGAAGTACAAGGTAGGTGTTTTTTAAAAAATGGGCTAGTTTGTTGAAGTAAAAGGGAGGTGTTTTTTTAATAAAGTGGCTAGTTGGTGGAAGTACAAGGTAGGTGTTTTTTAATAAAGTGGCTAGTTGGTGGAAGTACAAGGTAGGTGTTTTTTAATAAAGTGGCTAGTTGGTGGAAGTACAAGGTAGGTGTTTTTTAATAAAGTGGCTAGTTGGTGGAAGTACAAGGTAGGTGTTTTTTTAATAAAGTGGCTAGTTGGTGGAAGTACAAGGTAGGTGTTTTTTAATAAAGTGGCTAGTTGGTGGAAGTACAAGGTAGGCGTTTTTTAATAAAGTGGCTAGTTGGTGGAAGTACAAGGTAGGTGTTTTTTTAATAAAGTGGCTAGTTGGTGGAAGTACAAGGTAGGCGTTTTTTAATAAAGTGGCTAGTTGGTGGAGGTACAAGGTAGGTGCTTTAATAAAGTGGCTAGTTGGTCAAAGTACAAGGTAGGTGTTTTAATAAAGTCTCTAGTTGCTGGAAGTACAAGGTAGGTGTTTCTACTAAAGTGGCCAGTAAGCAGAAATACAAAGTAGGTGTACATTAACAGAACAAGGATCTTTGTTTTATGTTCCATAGGCTTTTTTTTTAAATGTAAAACCAAAATTACTCAACATTGTAAAGTGCAGTGGAGACCCCAAACACCCCTTTCTTTTTTTGCAGTACAGGTGTTTTTGATAAAAATGATCAGTGTATGTATTAGCAGTTTGAACAATGATACAAATGCAGTTATTCAATAACTTAATTCTTAACCAACACATGTGAAACATTAAAACAGAGATTAGATCTGGCCTGCTGAAGGTCTTTTAACGTGGTAGTTGTGAATGAATGTTTGTCTGCTCAGTAATTATTTACTGTGTTATCAGGATGGTGCAGAAGTTGGTGGTGGTAGGGCTGCTGGTCCTGCTGTTGGCTGCGGTGGTAACATTCGTGGGTGTTTTTTTCGGCGTTAAGGGGAAAAAGTCCACCACTTCCCCTGAGGGCTCATTCGCACATGCAGCGGTGGCTGCAGATGCAGGGCCGTGCTCAGAGATCGGCAGGTGAGAGACCATGTCAGCACATGCACTTTCAGAAAATCACTAGAGAACTGTAACTGCATTTGATCCTCATGGGTGGGCACAGCCGACGTTGAATCAGTAAGAATTTACCAAGTCAAGCTCAGTACCTCTTGTCTTTACTCTGTTCATCTTTCTTTCAGGGACATCCTGAAAAAGGGGGGTTCTGCTGTAGATGGAGCTATAGCGGGGCTGCTCTGTGTGGGGCTCATGAATCCTCACAGCACAGGCATCGGAGGAGGCCTGTTTCTCACTATCTATAACTCCAGCACAGGTACAAACCAACCCCTACGTAAAAACATCAACACTAATCTGTGGTCAGAGTAACATGAATAAAATATGCTTGCTGATTTTCCAGGTTAGTCCAAGTTGGTGGCCTGGCATGGTCATACTAGTTGACCAACATACCAGCATCTAAACACAGCATGTGCTGCTTTTGCTGCATAAACATGTGGCGCTTGGTGTTTTTCTCTTCATAAGGCCGAGTGGAAACCATAGATGCTCGTGAGGTAGCACCCTTGAACGCTTCGAGGGACATGTTCGGAAACAACACAGACCTTTCACGGAAAGGTATCATCCATTAACTTGTTTCATAAGTTGGAGCTGATTATCTATGATGGTTTATGGGGGTCCTCAGGACCAGGATAAGGAGATCAGATCTCCAGCTCTGCTTCAGAAACAGTCAGAGTGACTCAGCAAACAGACCTAAACATTACAGTGGAATTTTACAGTGGGGTTATAAAGCAGGTCTGAGGTGCATATAGTACTGGAGCAGCAAGGTGTAGCGAAAAGCAGCTTCTAAAGAAATAATTACTTTATTAGTTCTCTAAGAATTCCTTCAGTTATAACTGGTGATCTGAGTGGTTTAGAAACCGTAGCTATACTTTTAATACCTCACAATTTATACTCTGATTATGTTGCACGGCCCTTTAATACCATTGTAATAGAACCAGGATCAGGTATTGGATCATCATCTGCAGCTGTTTGAATATGAACAGCCTGTGACAGTTTTACAGGGAACAGCTTGTGCTTTGTGAAGTCTGGTTCATTTTCAAATAAACCCTCTCAAATTTTACATGGTTTTTAGCGTCTTAAATTTGACATGTTTTTACTGTCTCAAACTTTAAATGTTTTTACAGTTTTAATTTTTTTTTAAACACAGTTTTACCCTCTCAAATTTAACCTCACTGTCGCACCCATCTTTAAAACAAGCATGGTTTAAACACATGCAAATTACTAAGTAATGTTTGTACATTTGCAATGCTAACATTAGCTTGCTAGTAGCTGTAACACTTGGGTTGAGGCAGGATGCAAAAGCATAGTGGTTTTATTGGCTTCAGTCCGGGTAACAGGGTTCAAGACACAAGAGGGTATTACTAACGACATGTCCATAACTTAAACAAACGGATAACAGAAACAAAACAAAAGGACAACAGGTTTAGAACTCACACAGGGACAACAGCTTAGAAATAACAAAAGGTACAACAGCACTATCACAGGGTGGAAAACACAGAGACTTCACAAACAGACAGGGCAAACAAAGGGTCTTAATACAAGTCCTAACGAGTGCCGATAGCTAACAGGTGTGGGAGTATGTGGAGCCAGGTGGGAGCAGGAAAAGCAGTGCTATAACAAGAAACAACCAGAGGGGGCGTTGTTTGACATGGACAGGCAGACAGATAGACAGAGATGTAACAGTAGCTTTCATTCTCAACATTACTCAGTATGAAGCTCTAAGTTTAAGGATGATTAGTTGGCAAGAAATGGATAAAATCACACAGAAAGTCTTCGTTATGTGTTTGTGTAGGTGGTCTATCCATCGCTGTTCCTGGAGAGATCCGAGGTTATGAACTAGCACATCGGCGTCATGGTAAGCTGCCCTGGAGAGAGTTGTTCCTGCCAAGTATAAAGCTGGCACGTGAGGGCTTCCCGGTGGGCAAAACACTAGCGGGAGCCATCAACAGCAACCGAAACACCATCAAAAATGACAAGACATTGTGGTGAGGACCTCCTGTAACCTTAAGGACCAAAAGAAACTGCATAAAACATTCATAATACAGACGTTTGATAATGTTCCTAACGCAAAACAGCATTCTTATTTTGGTTAGCAACAACTCATTAGATTCAACTTTATTGTCATTGTGCAGAGTGCAGGTACAGAGCCAATGAAATGCAGTTAGCATCTAACCAGAAGTGCAAGTATAGTATTATTTACATAAAGTAATAAATATATACACATAATATAAGCATTAAACATGTACATACTCCCCTCTCTGGTTTGTTCCATCTATATATGGTAACAAAGTTTTTTTTGTTCATGTCAGAAAAAAAAACAGCAGGTCCACATATATCTCCTTTTGGTTCGTAATACCACACACACAAAAAAACAAAAAACAAAAAAACCCAGGAGACTGTAGGTTATTGGCTTTTTACAGCCCGATCAGGTCTATTTAGGACAAAACAACATCACATGTGTAAATATATCACAACTATAAATATTTGTGTCAAAGTTCGAATCCCAATGGAAAAGTAAATAGTTCAATTAAGTTATATTGTTTAGACCAAACCTGCTCCTCATACCAGTGAGGACCCATGAAGACGATGGGGACCACAAAGATGAAGCTGAGTGTTAAAGGTAGATAGATAGATAGATAGATAGATAGATAGATAGATAGATAGATAGATAGATAGATAGATTTTAGCAGCCAGTAGTGGTTTCACAAAAACGGCACAGATACAAATACAAATACAAATGAAAAAATAAAAACAGCTTTGTGCAGTATGAAAAACCTAAATGGGTACGTACCGGCAGCAGTATTATTACCTGTTAACTATAAACGATAAACTATATACATGTACGAGAAGCATCAGCACAGAGCTAATTTACGATAAATGAATCTTTCTCTTGTGTTCTGAAAAAGTTACAGTGAGGATTAACAGGGCAGTGAACCTCCTGTGTTTTAGCTCTGTGTTCTGCAACAAAAATGGAGACATCCTGAAGGAAAACGACACCATCACCTACACCAAACTGGCCAACACGTACCAAGAGATTGCAGACAAAGGGCCTGATGCATTTTACAATGGTTCCATTGCTCAGAACCTCGTCAACGAGATCAGGGATGCAGGTTGGGTTTCATTCTGTCTTTATCATTTCCCCTGAATTAAAATGAGTAGATTAGTGCACACTAAACTCCACGGTACACATGCACTTTACGATGTAATTGGTGTAAAGTGAATGATTAAGAGAAATTTACGAGGTGCTGAAATACTAAATTACTTTATGGCAAACATGATGATAAGATAATGAATTTTATAATAAAAAGACTTTGAGTGAGAGTGACAGAGAAGTGTGTGTGTGTGTGTGTGTGTGTGTGTTTGTGTGTGTTCAGGTGGAATAATAACTCTGGAGGATCTGCTGAGCTACACACCTGAACTGAACGAAAGCCCTCTGCAGGCATCAGTGGGTGATTTCACCATGTTCGTTCCCAACGCGCCCTCCAGCGGCCCTGTGCTCACCCTAATACTCAACATTCTCAGTGGTAAGAAAAAATATGATTTAATTTTTATTACTGAGACCCTCACATAGCCATCTTACACAACCGCTAAACAGCATGTCTAAAAACATTCCAATAGGGGAAAACCATACAGAAAATCAAACATTAAAATAAATGTTGTTGAAAAATTCACCAATAAGAGAGCAGCATGGCTAAAAACTCACCAATGACAGAATAGCTTTATTAAAAACCTATCAATTAGAGAACACTTAACAAAAAATAAC
This sequence comes from Prochilodus magdalenae, assembly GCA_024036415.1. NCBI lineage: Eukaryota > Metazoa > Chordata > Actinopteri > Characiformes > Prochilodontidae > Prochilodus > Prochilodus magdalenae. The sequence continues at coordinate 343,431 of JAMWET010001815.1, forward strand.
AATAGAAAAACAACACATCTAAAAATAAACAAAGAGAAGAATAAAATGATAAAATCCACAAATAAAAAAAGCATTACTAAAAATCCACCTATAAGAGAACAGTAATACTAAAAACACACAAATAAGAGCATAGTATTACTAAAAACCCACCTACAAGATCACAGCATTACTAAAAACCCACCAATAAGAGGACAGCATTACTAAAAGCCCACCTATAAGATCACAGCATTACTAAAAACCCACCTATAAGAGCACAGCATTACTAAAAACCCACCTATAAGAACACAGCATTACTAAAAACCCACCTATAAGAGCACAGCATTACTAAAAACCCACCTATAAGAGCACAGCATTACTTAAAACCCACCTATAAGAGCACAGCATTACTAAAAACCCACCTATAAGAGCACAGCATTACTAAAAACCCACCTATAAGATCACAGCATTACTAAAAACCCACCTATAGGAACACAGCATTACTAAAAACCCACCTATAAGAGCACAGCATTACTAAAAACCCACCTATAAGATCACAGCATTACTAAAAACCCACCTATAAGATCACAGCATTACTAAAAACCCACCTATAAGAACACAGCATTACTAAAAACCCACCTATAAGAGCACAGCATTACTAAAAACCCACCTATAAGAACACAGCATTACTAAAAACCCACCTATAAGAACACAGCATTACTAAAAACCCACCTATAAGAACACAGCATTACTAAAAACCCACCTATAAGAACACAGCATTACTAAAAACCCCAATATAAGAAATGACACATAAAAAGTTAGTATCTGGTGTTTGCTGGTGTTTGTACTGTATTCTGTGGTATTATTCAGTGCAATTTTTTTCCTACTGTCCAGACAAATGGTCTTATCCAAGACTACACAAGACTACACAGACCTGTTGATGCTTTTTTGTGTTGGACTTAAAGGCAAGTCTGGCTGAAAGTGTTCAGATCCTGTGGGAGTGGATGGTAGCTCTGAGTTCCAGTGCTGGTCTCTGGTGTGTCTCTGCTTTGTGTACAGCCAAAGAGTGTCCTGTGTGGAGCAGTGGGACGAGACTGACTCTAAACTTTAATGTGATGGGTAATTAGAGTCCGTCCGCCCGCTGCTCTGCTAACTCTCTGCTAACTTTCCGCCCACTCAGCTGCCCTCTGTCTGTCTCACCAGGGCCCAGCGCTAGCCTCTAATTGGACACAAACTGAGCTCGGAATAAAATGAACCCGCATGTCAAAATCCTTTTTCACAGGGCTCTAGCAGCAGGAGATTCGCTTCAGTGGCCTGTCAGCTCAGATCCCTCAAACACCCCCACCAGCTCACAGCTTTCTCCACCGACACCAACACTGCACCACTGAGATACACGATTCTGTATCTTAGGGGCTCCTGGGAGTAGTTCCCGGCCCGTGCTGATCAGAGATCAGATTTGCGACTTGCGTTAACCTTGTCCCATCACAGTGCTCGGCTATATTCATGGGTGTGGCTATAATCTGCCCTGGATACTCCTGTGTGAAGCGAACTTTGACAGGAAGAGGCCACATTTTAAGAAAACATGTAGCAGCTTACTGAGATACGGTATGTCGTATCTTAATGTCTGTTAAAGGTTCAGTCATTGAACTTTGAGTTTAATAATACAGTATAATTAATAACAGAAAAATAAAAACAACTCCTTTATGCACTTTTCACCAGAACTTTTTAGCATTGCTCACTATAATAATGGGCTGCTTTCTATGCAGCTGACATTCTCATTTTTCTATTTTGAAGTTTTTCGTGCACTATAATACAGAGTAATTATAACTGCTAGTCTTGTACACCATCTACAAGCCCACATTACTGTAAATACACATTAATAAGCATTTAAATTACAGTAAAATGTCACACTTCCGGGTTTCCGTTCTGCCTCTGATACCCGGAACTCCATCTCCCAGAACCCCCCACCTGGTGACGTCACAGTCACATGTCCCTCACCCACAAACCCCGTCCCATTTCCTAGATCGGCTTCTCATCGGATGAGTATTGATTACACCCGTTGGTTTTTAGACTGTTTGTATGAATACAGTGGCCCATTACGAAGATTGCTAGATTTATAGCGGACTCAGCATTTATTTCTTTGTTGACTCTATCTGACTTTCGAGCTTTCTTTTCTCTGGTTTTCCTCTGGTCTTGTCTTGCCCTCGATTATTGTCTTTTTGGTATTTTGACTCTCGCCTGTCTCCTATTACTTTTTATTGCTAAAAATGCCAGGATGCAGTTTTACACGTCCATCTACAGCATGTTTTGGTTGGTTTATGAATAATTGGATGAGCCGATTGAATGGTTTCCACTGTGACACCTCTATGTAAATATGCTGGGTTTTCAGACTGTTTAGTTAGCTATGCTAAGCCGGCTAGTAGCTAGCATGACCTATACAAGCTACTTGCTTTCGATCTTAATCCCAACACAAAGTAAATTAAAGCTACCCACTGTGAAACGTTCAGTTTAGGATGATATTCTATAACCACAAAATTTACACAGCATGGCTGCTACATACAGGTTTAGTGTCATGAGGCTGGACTTTGGAGCTGCCCCTCACTAGGTTGTACTAGGTTTGAGAGACTGTCCAGAATGACATCGCAGAGCAAACTAAGAAGTCTGAATTCAAGTTGCCAAGGGTCTTTTTAAAGATGTGGGAGCTGAGCCAGGTTTGTTTTGTGAAATTTTCTGTTTTACCATAAATAATGAATAAGCTTATTCGAGCAACTGTACAAGCTACAGCATTTAAGGTGTAGCAGAGCATTTAATAAAGCATCTAGTGAACAGAAATCCAACGTCAGCCTCTATCTATCTATCTATCTATCTATCTATCTATCTATCTATCTAACAATCTCTTCACAGCCTGGAATGATCCATTTGTCATAGGGCTCCATTTTCAGTGCTATGGCCTGGTTGTTGTTGTTTTGCTGGGCTAGATTGTGAACTATTAACTAGTTAAGTCGGTAATATTTTAGGAATCAGGCCATTTTAGTGCTTTTTTTGTGAGTGTGAGATTTGTATTAGAAGGAGGAATAACATTACAGATCATTATGAATTTGAAGATTACGTTAAGTTGGTTCTATGTACTGAACTCTTATTCTACTTCTATGACAATGTAAATTTAGTTTTCCACCATATGGCAACTTTCACATACAGAAATGTTTGGTTTATTTATTTTACATGCCTTTAACTATAACTAACAACAGGAACTGACAACTACTTTTTACAGTCCCGACAGTGAAAATACTCATTCATATGGTGCATCAAAAAATTTTTTTTCATTCAAACTATTTCTTTGTTTCGAAGTCTCATATGGGGCAGATTTAGCAGTAGCAGGGCTTTACAATATGATTTGTAATAAAATATTTCTGTTCAATTAGGAAGAATTCTGTTTGAAGTAGATTACAGCACTTCTATCAGGAATTCTCCACTTAATTGCTAAAAAGAAAAATTCTAACTTCCACTGTATTTTCCCCTTTAGCTTTAAAGCAGTAAAATGTCAGAGAGGCATGATGGAGGTTTCATTTCCCAGTTTGACACATTTTCTGCATGACATGAATGAAAAGAAATGCCATTTGTATATTACATGCATTACATGCTTTTTTTTACTCTTCTGATTGCTGTAATATCTGGCACTGAATGTTCTCCACCATCATCCTGAGGACGCAAATAAAACCCTAGCAAAGCGGGGGTCTCATTAGCTGCTACAGCACTGTGATTTCTCTCTTCCTCTCTCTGTTTTGCCAGCAGAGTTTAATAAGTAGTGAACTACCCGCAGTGCTTCATTCATGACTCAGTGGAGTTAGCAGAGTATACGACGAGGTTTTCTTTGAAACTGTGGAAGCTTACGTATTAAAAATACGGTGTGACTGAACACAGTTAACATAAATGATTGAGTGATTCAAGAAAGGAATGTTGCTGTATATGGTCAGCTTTGCACAAGCCTGACCTCGGCCGGGGGGTAGACGGAAGAACTGATTAAAAGGTCCATATCATGGAAAACCACATTTTTGCCATACTATGTAATGACTGGGCAGCCAATCAGAGTAGAGTTCATTTCTAACTTTAAACTCATTAAACCCAAACTGATGTACTGGTTCCTCATGTTTCTTCCGGCAGGTTATCACTTCACAGCAGACAGCGTCTCCAGCACTGAGAAGAAGATCCTCACTTACCATCGCATAGTGGAGGCTTTTAAATTTGCATACGCCAAGAGGAGTGTTCTGGGAGACCCTAAATTTCTTAACATTGATGAGGTACACTGTGATGAAGTGTAGTGGAATTGTTTGGAATTTGTCAAATTCTTCACTGCAGTAAATGTAGAGATAACTGCTTTAACTGGTTCAGTCCCGGCTATGAATTATGAAGCTGATATAATGAATTGACTAGTGTATCCTATTATTTAGTACCTGCTATGAAGGTACTAGTATATCTAGGTACTAGAAGTATATCTACTATGAATGATTTAGGTACAATTAATTTTTCAGCGTCCACTTTAACTTACTCAATATCTACTATGAATTATTGAGATTGTTCCCTGAGATATTCTGTATCTACTATGAATTAATTGGTAACCACTTTAAAGTATACAGTTATTGCCATAAATTGTTCAGTAACTAACTGCTATTATTATTATTATTATTATTAACTATACATTGTTCAGTAACCACTAGGAATGATTTAATATGTACTATACATTTTTCATTTTATCCACTAAATCGTTAGTATCCACTTTAAATTATTTAATAACTTTTATAAATGATCTAGTTTGTACTCAGAAATATTCAGTAGCTACAATTATTTTTTTAGGAACTGCTATTAATTATTCACTATATAATATCAAATATTCAGCAACTACTAGTTTTTTAGTAATGACTGTGAATTAATATCTACTCTGAATGATTCAGTATCTACCAAAATAAATGATTAAGTACCTACATAAATGAATTATTCTGTACCTATTATGATTTATGCTTCCGGTCTGGCTTGCTACTGAAGCCTTCCTGCTGCACGCCTCTGAGAAGCTGCCTACTTGCCCAGCCAGACACTGAAGGAAGACTGACCGGGTCTCCATGCTACCTGCCCCTAACCTGCTTCTTGCCTACCCGGCCTAACGCCAATAAGGACTAACTAGGCTTTCCCGCTGCAGACTATTATTTCACAATTATTACTTCATTGACTTCATCATCACCACTACGACTAGATCAGCATAATTAGATACTCAACTGATGTTACTTGAACAATTTCAAATTGTAGTTTGGACCAGAGGAGGAAGGGTCCCCCCTGTGTGAGTCTGGTTTCTCCCAAGGTTTCTTCCTTCTGCTTGAGGGAGTTTTTTCTTGCCGCTGTTGCCTACAGCTTGCTCACCAGGGGCTTCTTCCTTTTCTCTCCTTAACGAATTATTACTGATTACTGTAAAGCTGCTTTGAGACAACATCAGTTGTTAAAAGAGCTATATAAATAAATTTGATTTGATTTATCTATTAATATGATTTATTTATTAACCGAAATTAATAACTCATTGTCTCTTATGAATTGTTCACAATCTGCCATAAATTATTCTTCAACTTGGACTTAACTACCAAACTAGCAAAAATACAAAGACATAATGTGCATGTATGTTTGTTGTATATGTGCAGTGTTTCGTTAGGTTAACGGTTAACTGCAGTTTCACATAAGCATTTCACATAACACTGCAATAACACTGAATCACTATTTTTTTGATAAACCCAGAGCTGTGAGTGCAAGGCCTTACTGTGTGGTCAGCAGTTATGTGTTATTGTTTTGTCTTCATAAGTCGGCTGCAATGAGCTGCTTCTCTTTATTCCCAGTTCATCCAGAACATCACCTCAAAGAGCTATGCTGACAGCATATGGCAGAAAATCAAAGACGACTCAACACAACCGGAGAGCTATTACGAGCCGGAATATTTCATTCCAGATGATCATGGCACCTCACATATTTCTGTAGTGGCAGAGGATGGCAGTGCAGTGGCTGCCACCAGTACCATCAATCATTTGTAAGTAAATCAAATGTCAGTTTATTTCATTAAAGACATAAACCAACAGTCAGAGTTTTATCTTTAGTTAACCTACGTGAGAGTTAGCCCAGTGTACAGTTCCACTCAAAAGTTTGGACCCATCTGATTACATGTATTGTTTATATTCTTAAAGGGCTTGTATACTATAGTAAACTGTATTCCCCGTAATTTGGATGCTCAGTGTTTGTTCAGATGGTCAGTTGATGTTTGTGTGGCTTTATGCACCATTGTTTGTTTTTGTTATATGTAAATGAGCTCTGTTCTAATTGGCCGTTTTGTATCATACCTTGTTCAGTCTGGGCTAAGCACTTATAACATTAAATGCAACACAGGCTAGGATTAGGGTAAGGGAAAGGATTTGGGTTAGGTTGTAATGCTGTGTTGTGTCTCCTCTCTCTTCCCTTAGCTTCGGCTCCAAAGTCATGTCCTCCTCCACGGGCATCTTACTTAATAATGAGATGGATGACTTCAGCTCTCCTCTGATCACCAACGGCTATGGGGTTCCTCCCTCACCAAACAACTTCATCAAACCTAGTGAGGAACTTTCCCCTCGTCTGTTCATAGTTTATAGTCATATAGTGGGTTCACTAAGTGTATTGTCATGTAGTGTAGTGTCATGTAGTGTAATGTCATATAGTGGAAAGCCATGTATTATGGTCATATAATGTAGTGTCATATAGTGTTGTCCTAGAGTGTAGTGTTATGTAATGTAGTTATATAATTTATAGTCAAATAGCGTAATCATACAATGTGTGTGTTTTCTTTTAGAAAAGAGGCCCATGTCCTCAATGTGTCCTGCTATCCTCTTTGATAAAAACAACAAGGTCAGAATGGTTGTTGGTGGTTCTGGAGGGACAAAGATCACTACAGCAGTTGCTCAGGTAAACCCTGTGGTAAAGCAGAAAGCTGTGAAAGACAGATCAAATAGACAGATTAGCACTGTATAAATAAAAATGGACACATGTGTGTCTATTAGAGATTAACAAACAACTCCACATGCTTTAAGGGAAGTGAATTATTCATGCACTTAACAAGATGCTAATTGGCTGGCCATTAACTGCCATTTCTTTTTAGTGACATTAGCCTTGTACCTCCATGGCTAGAAGCAAAAGGTCTGATATCAAATGTATTGTCTTGACATATCCACTACATTTGGAGCACTGGAGAAAAGCTGAGAGGGAGGGTGGGTAGATGGTAGTTCCTTTTTTTTTGTTCTCCTGTGATCAGTGTTTTTGGTGTGTTTTTGTTAGGTCATCCTGAACTCTCTCTTCTTCAACTATGACCTGAAAAAAGCAGTAGTGGATCCCAGAGTTCACAACCAACTCAGACCAAACGTCACTGTGGTGGAGCCGGACTTTGATGAGGTGGGTGAACACATAGACCGGGACTTATTATTACGGTGAAAATGGCAATGACAGTTCAATCTAAGCTAGGGAGCCAACTAGCCAACCTTAGAAGGTACAAACTGCATCCAATATAATGCTGTAGGATGGGTAAAAGAGGAAATCCATGGCACAACTATGCTATGAGCCAGTTTCCTAGGCCCAAACTAAGCCTAGACTAAAACCAAATCTCAAATGGCAGTACAGTTTAGTCCCAGACTTTGCTTAATCTGTGTTGTGGAAACCAGAGGTTTGATGTCCAAAGCATCAAGCAGTTTCACCTCTGCAGACGCAGAAGCATAAATCAGCACAAACTATCTTTGAATTTGACTCCCCAGACAGCAGAGCTCCTGCTCAGATTCTTGTTGGGGTTCCAGGGCATGAATTAGAATGAAGCAGTGCTCCAGCCTACATACCAACAATTAAAGGACCTTGAAGAGAACCCTAGAAAAAACAGGAGGAATGTTTAGTTGCCTGCACATTATTCTGTCCAAAGGTTTAAAGACACCATCATTTTATCTGAAATGAAGGTAATTAATAGGAAAATTGTAAAGATTTGATTGCATTCTGACATAAGAGCATTCATTTTGTCAGGCACTGATGTGGGTAATTAGTTCTGGACCACTCCAGTGTATTAGATGGTGCTGTATCACTTCAGAGAATGCAGTTCCATTACTTTACATGTCATTGTTGGGGGGCTTTATACCCCTGTAAACCCACACCTGGCTTTTAGTGCATGTGTGAGCCTGCAGCACCTGCTTTGATTGCTCTAAAGTGGTGAAATTTAAAAAAACATAAAATCTCTGAATGTCTGTAGCAGCATTGGGTGATTTTAACGTAGCTGAATTTGCTGATTTAAGGGTCTGTCTGGATATCTTCAGACTAAAATTGGATATGTGACAAATAAAAATGCTTCTTGTTCCATCTAAGGGACCCCCCACGATCTATGGCCCATGTGAAGTAATCGGTTAACAACCCTGTTTAGATAAAGGTTTGTATCTGTATCTGTATAAGGTTCAGTGCATGTACCTGTGTTCCCCTGCAGAGTGTGTTAGATGGTCTGGCCCAGAAGAACCATGTCACTGAGCTGCTGAAATCATCCTCTGCTGTAGTACAAGCCATTAGAAGACAGGGAGAGAACCTGGTGGCCCAATCTGACCCCCGAAAAGGAGGCTATGGTGCAGGGTACTGACCCGACCACTGGCTACCATCTACCAGCAACTCATCTGCAAACTCCTTAACCAGATCCATGAGCCTCAGAAAGAGACCAGCACTCTCTCTCAGACTGAAGGACTAAACAGAGTGCCACCCGTCCCTTCACTGACTGTCTGTACCATTCCAGTGCTCCTGTTCCACATGCACTGACCAAAACACACAGCGCTTTAGTTCTTTAGCGCTGGATAAGGCCAGTCGATCACCAGGAGAAACACACTAAACGCACGCTAAGCCTTCCCTAACACCACATGGAAGCACTACTAACCTACATAATGTATATAAAACACATCAGAATAAATAAACATTAAAGTTTGCATCCCCATGTCCCGTGTGTTGGTTATAAACTGCTGATTTAGTTTCATTGTTAAGGAGAATTTTCCTGACCAGCTGTTCCACAAAGACAAGATGAATTTTGTTACGGGAAAGAAAAAAAAGAAAAGTTTCTTTACACTTAACTTTGTTTACTTTGCTTCTTTTTCAGTTATTGTTGTTTTATATCGTCACTGTCAAATGAAAAACATGTCCATTTTTGTCCATTTTGACTTTTATGCATCATTTGAAAACAGCAGCTGCCGTTTACACTGAGTGAGAATTGCATGATGAATGGACCAACAGAAATGGCCCAAAAGTGCTTGGAAAGACGTCTGGTTCCATTGACTTACATTAAAATAAAATTAGGTTTTTGATGTCTCCTGTAAAGTTGCCGTTTTGGAGATACTTGTTTTTCTTTGGACAGCGACGATATTTTTTGACGTTCTCTAAAAAACCCTAATTCAAACGTGTTTGAACAACAGCGGGTGTTGTCACAAGACAGCTTTATAGTAAATCCAGGTCCTGAGGCTCAAAAAAGCATTGCCAAGAAAAAGTCCCTTAATGCAGCATAAATAAGACATTAAGATTAAATAATGAAGATACGGTCAAACAAGCGCGTCATTAGCTTTCATCAAAAATGAGTCAAAATGAGATACGATAAAATACTGCTACATTAACTCCCTTTAAAGGCATAAAGAAAGAGAATGTTTTCCCTTGCCTTTCAAAGGCAGTCTTTTTCAGAGACAAGTTTTCCACCACTTATGTCAGATGTGTGGTTTCTGTCACTATCTGAAATGCCGCTATCCAGGGCAAATCCTGAAACACTGAATAATGATAGATCCAACAGTTTGATGGTGTGTGGTTATTGTGAAAGGTTAGTTAATATATATTTATATACTGAGCTACACATACAGAAGTAACGTCTCCCTGTACGGCGTCAGACCACCAGGTCAACACCCCAGACATCTTGGCATGGAATTGTAGAGGTTTCTAATGGTGTCCTCCTATAATCCACCCCATGCAGCTGGAATATTATCACCCAGTTCCTGCAGACATAGCAGTAGAGGTGGCGTGTTGATAGTGTGTCCAATAGCATGCCAAACAAAGGTGATTAAGCATCGTACAAAATCAACCCCACAACACACCACCATGTCTTCTGGACATGTGACCATTAACTTGGCACTGCCCACAGAGCCACAGAGTTGTTGGTTGTTTCCACCAAGAGAAATACGGAACTTCGCAAAAAAATTCCGCTGCCGTTCTGAGTCACTCCATGACCGCCAGGCACGACACCATTGCAGTCTACGGCAACATCCAGTGTCATGCAGACTACCAGTGGTGCTGGCACTAACAGGATGACTTATCACTGCTCGCTGAATGTCTGGAATCCTGTGTATTCCGTTATATTCTACACTGTATGAGTTATGGGTGGTACTGTATCTCTAGTGTTATATGAATACAGGCCAATTTAATATATATTAATTTAATATAATAATGAGGTGCCCGATCCACAAATGCCGCTATCAGTTTCCAGTCTGTGAGGTAGACCAAGCCGTTCACAACTGCTTTCATCTGTAAAGCATGGATTATTCATGCTCTCTGTACTTCAGTGCATTTCTATAGAGAATAGTGTGTCACATGATGTCAGAAACCACAGCTAATGATGACTTAGCTATCCAAGTGGTGACTGGTGGGGTGAGCTTCTGTTACTTGTTATGAAAAGCATATGATTTTGAACACCCCTGAGTTTTCAGTATTACATTCTCTTATCTAGTTCACAGTCTGATCTAATTTTAGAGCACTGTTGGGCGAATTGAGGAATTCGTATCCTGTGTGTTTATATTTTTAGATCAAAGGCTTCTCTAAAGCTCAGAACAAAAAAAAAAACAACACTCAATTTTCTCACGGCTTCCTTTCACACCTCAGCCTTTCTCTGAGAGTGGATGGGAACTTCTACTGGAGCTTTAAGGTTCCCCTTAGACAAATCCTTTAAGGTCTTCTCCACTAAAGGTCCACGGACTTTGCTGCCACCACTGCTGTTATCCATGCAGCATTCATAAACCATAACAGCACTGAAGCGGTGCAATCAGAAAACACCAGAACAAGACTGGAGAGAAGCTTCATGTCCCACAGCTACATTTAGTGTGATGAGGAAGGTGTGATCTGATTGGTCTAAAGGGCTGAAATTGTGTATAGTTACACTTTGAATGGCCATCTATTAGATATATTGTATTTTCATATCATATATCACCATTCCCAATGGGATCACAATTTTCTATTGTTTTATTATAGTAGTATAATCAGTGATGCACGATGTGATAAACGCTCAACCTTTTCCCTGATTTGATCAAAACGATTCTGCAGATTTGTGCTCTCTTGTGCTCCACAGCCCTCTTGGAATTGATCCAGTGTTACAAAATCTCCATCGATGATTAAACAGTTAGTAAAGATACAGAGCTCATTCGGAGAGGTTTGGTCTGAAATGCTCCATTCTAGAGAAACAGAATTGTGGTGGTGGTGATGGTGCAGAGAAGCAGACGTCCACCTCTAAAAGCTCTCCTACAGGAGTGTCATTATATGAAAGGGCTACAAATACCCAGACGCCTGCTGTTTTATGATTTTATGGTTTTGAGGACATTTTAGTTTTACATCTATGGATGGTGAATCAACATGTGCAGGGCACTATGGGGTGAAACAGTACACCACATAAAAACACATATGTCATATTATGAATGGCATTTTTATATAGATATGAGCTCCTGAGTTTCAGCATACCTCACAGACCTGACGGTGCATCACTGTGTCTCTCACTGCTCCTCCTCTCACTTCTCCTCTTACTCCTTCTCCTCTCACTATTTCTCTCACTGCTCCTCCTCTCACATTTCCTCTAACTCCTTCTCCTCTTACTGTTTCTCTTACTGCTCCTCCTCTCACATCTCCTTTAACTCCTTCTTCTCTCACTGTGTCTCTCACTGCTCCTCCTCTCACATCTCCTCTAACTCCTTCTTCTCTCACTGCTCCTCCTCTCACATCTCCTCTAACTCCTTCTTCTCTCACTGTATCTCTCACTGCTACTCCTCTCACATCTCCTCTAACTCCTTCTCTCACTGTGTCTCTCACTGCTCCTCCTCTCACTTTTCCTCTTACTCCTTCTCCTCTCACTATTTCTCTCACTGCTCCTCCTCTCACATTTCCTCTAACTCCTTCTCCTGTTACTGTTTCTCTTACTGCTCCTCCTCTCACTTCTCCTTTAACTCCTTCTTCTCTCACTGTGTCTCTCACTGCTCCTCCTCTCACATCTCCACTAACTCCTCTCACTGTCTCTCACTGCTCCTCCTTTCACATCTCCTCTAACTCCTTCTTCTCTCACTGTGTCTCTCACTGCTCCTCCTCTCACATCTCCTCTAATTCCTTCTCCTCTTACTGTGTCTCTCACTGCTCCTCCTCTCACATCTCCTCTAATTCCTTCTCCTCTTACTGTGTCTCTCACTGCTCCTCCTCTCACATCTCCTCTAACTCCTTCTTCTCTCACTGCTCCTCCTCTCACATCTCCTCTAACTCCTTCTCCTCTCACTATTTCTCTCACTGCTCCTCCTCTCACTTCTCCTCTCACTATTTCTCTCACTGCTCTTCCTCTCACACCTTCTCTTACTCCTTCTCCTCTCACTATTTCTCTCACTGCTTCTTCTCTAACTTCTTCTCCTATCACTATTTCTCTTACTGCTCCTCCTCTCACTTCTATTCTAACTCCTCCTCCTCCTTCTCGCACTGTTTCTCCGACTTCTCCTCTAACGTTTCCTCCTTATACTGTGTCTCTCACTGCTCCTCCTCTCAGTTTCTGTCACTGCTCCTCCTCTCACTTCACCTCTAACTCCTTCTTCTCTCACTGCTTTCGTCACTGCTCCTCCTCTCTTTTCCTCTTACTCCTTCTCCTCTCACTTTTCCTCTTACTCCTTCTCCTCTCACTATTTCTCTCACTGCTCCTCCTCTCACTTTTCCTCTTACTCCTTCTCCTCTCACTATTTCTCTCACTGCTCCTCCTCTCACTTTTCCTCTTACTCCTTCTCCTCTCACTATTTCTCTCACTGCTCCTCCTCTCACTTCTCCTCTTACTTCTTCTCCTCTCACTATTTCTCTCACTGCTCCTCCTCTCACACCTCCTCTAACTCCTTCTCCTCTTACTGTTTCTCTTACTGCTCCTCCTTTCACTTCTATTCTAACTCCTCCTCCTCCTCCTCACACTGTTTCTCTGACATCTCCTCTAACATCTCCTCCTCTCACTGTTTCTCTCACTGCTCCTCCTTTTACTTCTCCTCTAACTCATCCCCCTCACACTGTTTCTCTCACTTCTCCTCTAATACCTCCTCCTCTCACTGTTTCTTTCACTGCTCCTCCTCTCACTTTTCCTCTTACTCCTCCTCTCACTACTACTCATCTCACTGCTCATCCTCTCACTTTCCCTCTAACTCTTCCTCTTTCCACTGTTTCTCCCACTGCTCCTCTCACTGTTTCTCTCACTTCTCCTCCTCTCACTGTTTCTCTCACTGCTCATCCTCTCACTTTCCCTCTAACTCTTCCTCTTTCCACTGTTTCTCCCACTGCTCCTCTCACTGTTTCACTCATTCCTTCTCCACTCACTTTTCCTTGAACTCCTCCTACCCTCACTGTTTCTCTCATAGCTCTTCCTCTAACTGTTTATTTCACTGCTCCTCATCTCACTTCTCTTCTAACTCCTATTCCTCTCACTGTTTCTCTCATGGTTCCTCCTCTCACTTCTCCTCCTCCTCACACTGTTTCTCTAACATCTCCTCTAACATCTCGTCCTCTCACTGTTTCTCTCACTGCTCCTCCTTTTACTTCTCTTCTAACTCATCCCCCTCACACTGTTTCTCTCACTTCTCCTCTAACACCTCCTCTTCTCACTGTTTCTTCCACTGTTCCTCCTTTTACATCTCCTCTAACTCATCCCTCTCTCACTGTTTCTTTCACTGCTCCTCCTCTCACTTTTCCTCTTACTCCTCCTCTCACATCTCACTGCTCCTCCTCTCACTGTTTCTCTCACTGCTCATCCTCTCACTTTCCCTCTAACTCTTCCTCTTTCCACTGTTTCTCCCACTGCTCCTCTCACTGTTTCTCTCACTTCTCCTCCTCTCACTGTTTCTCTCACTGCTCATCCTCTCACTTTCCCTCTAACTCTTCCTCTTTCCACTGTTTCTCCCACTGCTCCTCTCACTGTTTCTCTCACTTCTCCTCCTCTCACTGTTTCTCTCACTGCTCATCCTCTCACTTTCCCTCTAACTCTTCCTCTTTCCACTGTTTCTCTCACTGCTCATCCTCTCACTTTCCCTCTAACTCTTCCTCTTTCCACTGTTTCTCCCACTGCTCCTCTCACTGTTTCACTCTCTCCTTCTCCACTCACTTTTCCATGAACTCCTCCTACCCTCACTGTTTCTCTCATTGCTCTTCCTCTCACTGTTGCTTTCACTGCTCCTCATCTCACTTCTCTTCTAACTCCTATTCCTCTCACTGTTTCTCTTATGGTTCCTCCTCTCACTTCTCATCTTACTCCTCCTTTCACTACTACTCCTCTTAGCTCTCCTTAGTTTTAAGTGAGATCTTAAGCTCTTGTACAGCTCATCACAACACAGACGTGCTGCAGGAGCTTTCTGTCTAATAAAGCTGATACAGAGTTCTTTACCCAGGTGGCCCAGCAATGTGTGTGAGGGCCCGAGGGTCAGGATGATCTGACCACGCTCTGCTGGCCCGACTAACTTTATAGCTCTGAAAGAAGACCCCTGCAGCGTGGGTGCTCCTTAGAAGAGAGAGGGGGAGCTAATAAAGCTGCTAATGAGGGAATACAGGAGGAACATCAGGCTCCCTCAGTTCTGCTGGAGTGCTGCTGTGGAAAACAGCACAAACTGTCTATCAATCCGGCTTTTAAACTCTGAAAGAGCTCACAGTGCAGCTTCTGCTCCGATTTCTCTTGGGGTTGAAGGGCATGAATTAGAATGTAGTGGTGCTACAGCAACAGGACTTTTTGAGAGAATCCCAGTAAAACAAACCATATGCAGTTACCAGATACAAATCACTGGAGGAAATGAACAAGTGGTTAATACATATTCCTTTTTTAAAGACCAGTTCTGTGATTTAATGATTTGTTTGTGTTTTGTTTGTCACTTACAAGCCACTGACCTGCTACCATAAATATCAGTACTATATACAGTTGAAACCAAAAGTTTACATACACTATATAAAAAGACACATATGCATTTTTTCTCACTGTCTGACATGAAATCAGAATAAACTTTTCCCTTTTTAGGTCAGTTAGGATTACCACAATTATTTCTATTTGCTAAATGTTAGAATAATGAGAGAGGAATTTTTTTAAGGCAATTTTTATTACTTTCTTCAAGCTCAAAAGTTTAAATACACTAAGATTACTATGCCTTTAAACAGTTTGGGACAGCCCATATGATGATGTCATGTCTTTGCAAGCTACTTATAGGTTTATTGGCAACATCTGAGGTTAATTAAAGACACACCTGTGGATGTATTTTAAGGCACACCTGAAACACGCTGCTTCTTTGAGTAACATCATGGGAAAGTCGAAAGAAATCAGCCAAGATATCAGGAAGAGAATTGTGGACTTGCACAAGTCTGGTTCATGCTTGGGTGCAATTTCCAGATGCCTGAAGGTGCCTCGTTCATCTGTACAAACAATTATACGCAAGTACAAAAAAGATGGTAATGTCCAGCCATCATACCGCTCAGGAAGGAAAAAGGTTCTGTGTCCCAGAGATGAACGTGCTTTGGTTCGAAGTGTGCATATCAACCCAAGAGCAAAAGCAAAAGACCTTGTGAACATGATGGCTGAAGCTGGTAAGAGTGTATCATTATCCACAGTGAAACGAGTTCTGTATCGACATGGGCTGAAAGGCCACTCTGCCAGGAAGAAGCCATTACTCCAAACGAAACATAAAAAAGCCAGATTAATGTTTGCAAATGCACACAGGGAAAAAGACCTTAATTTTTGGAGACATGTCCTGTGGTCTGACGAAACCAAAATTGAACTGTTTGGCCATAATGACCATCGTTACGTTTGGAGGAAAAAGGGGAAAGCTTGCAAACCTAAGAACACCATCCCAACTGTGAAACACGGGGGTGGCAGCATCATGTTGTGGGGTTGTTTTGCTGCAGGAGGGACTGGTGCACTTCACAAAATAGATGGCATCATGAGGAAAGAACATTATGTGGAAATACTGAAGCAACATCTCAAGACATCAGCCAGGAAGTTAAAGCTTGGGCGCAAATGGATCTTCCAAATGGACAATGACCCAAAGCATACTGCCAAACTGGTTACAAAGTGGCTTAAGGATAACAAAGTTAATGTTTTGGAGTGGCCATCACAAAGCCCTGATCTCAGTCCTATTGAAAATGTATAGGCTAGGCTGAAACGGCATGTGCGAGCAAGGCGGCCTACAAACATGGCTCAGTTACACCAGTTCTGTCAGGAGGAATGGGCCAAAATTCCTACCAACTATTGTGAAAAGCTTGTGGAAGGATATCCAAAACGTTTGACCCAAGTCATACAGTTTAAGGGCAATAGTACCAAATACTAATGAAATGTATTTAAACTTTTGAGCTTGAAGAAAGTAATAAAAATTGCCTTAAAAAAATTCCTCTCTCATTATTCTAACATTTAGCAAATAGAAATAATTGTGGTAATCCTAACTGACCTAAAAAGGGAAAAGTTTATTCTGATTTCATGTCAGACAGTGAGAAAAAAAAATGCATATGTGTCTTTTTATATAGTGTATGTAAACTTTTGGTTTCAACTGTATATACATACATAATAAATATATATATATATATATATATATATATATATATATATATATATATATATATATATATATATATATACACACACACACACACACACATATTGTATATATATTGTGAGGATGGACAGACAGACTGTGACGCGCGCTGAGCTAAAAGCAAAGCTAGGCTTATTAAACAGGCTCATAACACAACACAGCAGCAGCAAAGCACAAGCGGACATAACCGAGAGGGCAAGGACTGAGTCAGAGTAACGAGACGAGCAGAAGTCAATCAGACCAGCAACCGTATCCAAAGGGGAAAGACAAAAGAGTAAACCAGAAAGTCAAAAGGGAGTCAAACCAGATAAGCAAACGAGGAGGAGAACAACAACAATAGAGGAAACTGCTCAGTACGCACAATGAGGCAATACTTCACAATGGGTCAGTGGGAGAGAGGAGCATTTGTACCCGAGGCTAATCAGCTACAGGTGACATCAATATCCTGGGGACCTAGACCTGAGAGACAGAGCGGGACTGGGCGATGGTAGACATGTGACTGCTATATATATATTGTAAAATTGTTTTTTGTTCTTTAATAAAAATGTGGTCAGATTTTATTTTTCTTATGTTATTAACTTACCTTTTTTACTTATTTTATATTTTTTTACATTTGAATTATTATTGCTATTTTACTATATTTAATGCATTATTAATAATGATTTGTATCATTATATATATTATAAATTCTATAATTGCAATTCATTTTACAAAGAATGCTAAACTTTGATGTTTATATGCTGTGGCCACATTGCACTTTAGACATTCATGCCAGTAACACTACTCTGAACTAAATTAAAATCGACAGATTAACTCTGGACCTGATGATCAGTAAACTGTAGGGTTGACTATAAAGCCAAAAGAACAAATCAGCATTGCATTACTACAGCAAAGAACTACAACAGCAGCTTCTGAGCAGATAATGCAGGAAGCACTGCACAGATAGTGTGAGTTTTTAAGAACTGAGAACTGAGAGTTATTAACCAAAACAGGCCATCAGAAAACTGATACATTTAACAACCTTAGGGTTCATTTAACAGCCACACATTTTCCTGCAGAGTTTAATAAGAAAGTATTTTATTTTCTCCGTTGCACATTTACACACAGCAGCTGACCCAAACAGAAACCAGAGGAACTAATGGTACTTGTTAATCTAACACCTGCTCATTAGAATGGAACCATTAATAACCATGATTTATGATTTAATGGTCCTTCTTACACACAGTACTGTATAAAACCACTGTATCTCCAATACCATAGTTCTTCCGAATAAGAGCCTCCCTGCTCTACTTATATATTGCTGCTGTCTGCCAACCACTTTGTAGATAGTTTTAGTGAATACTGCTGTTTAAAACTAGCTAGCAAAGTCAAGCGAGCCCACAGCATCACCACAGACATCTTTTCAAAGCACAAGGTAATCCAGGCATTATGAATGTAGGAGTACAGGAGTTGAATCACACTACTGAGTGATGGTAGGTTTTCTGATTTGTATAGCCGTACAGTCTATTTGAATGTAGCTGCCATTCCATCTACAAACAGTGCAGTCACTTATCTAGCCGTCTATATATGTGGCATCTGTTTACAGCAGCTGTCTCAGTCCCAAATTTGTCACCATACACTGTAAAAAGTGCATCCTAAAAAATTACTTACATTTGTTACACGTAACAGATGTGACGCCTGCTGGGTCTCCTCTCGTCCCCTCTCCGGACTCCGTTTCCCATAATCCACCACTTGAAGACATCACTGTCACATGTCCACCATCTCCCAATCCCGCTCCTTCTCTCAGGTTTAAGTCTCCAGAATATTGATTTCAGCTGTAGCTGATTAGCCTCTTGTACAAATACTCCTCTCGCCCACTGACCCATTGCGAGGTTTTACCTCATTGTGTGTCCCCGAGCTGTTTCTCGCTGGTCTCCATTTTGACTTTCTGGTTTACTCTTTTGTCTTTCCCCTTTGGATACTGTTTCTGGTCTGACTGTTTTGCCTGGTTCTGACTTCTGCTTGTCTCATTACTCTGACTCAGTCCTTGCCCTCTTGGTTATGTCTGCTTGTATCCTGTTGCTGCTGTGTTGTGCTACGAGCCTGTTTAATAAGCCTAGCTTTGCTTTTAGCTCAGCGCGCGTCACAGTCTGTCTGTCCATCCTCACAAATGAATACGGTTTACTGAACTCAGAAAATTACTTGGACAGAAAGAATGGCTTGATCAAACTCATTTAAGTTGAATAAACCTATTTTATTGCTTGTAACAAATTAAAGCAATCTCTTTAGGTGGCACCTTTAACAGCTCACTTTTTACAGTGTTCAGTGCCAACATAACAGTTACCATGGTCAAAACACATTAAACTGGAACCTCCCGGCCTTTTCATTGTCTTAGATGAAAACACTGAATATTTTAATGACATTGCTTATTTTAATGTGTAAAACGTATGTGGACATATAAAAAAACACTCACAGTCAGGCTGACTGATCATCAAGGATAACAGCGAGGCAGCAGAAGGAGAACTTTGTGATGTGTTGGGACTGTCATCCTGTACTAAGCTGTGGAGCTGTTGGGTATCAATGCAGTGTTGGTGCCTACAGTCATACAAAGAAGTGTGACTACTGATGATCTATGTTCTCAGATGCTCAGTCTGCTTAGTAATGCTGAGTAGTGGTCAACACAACTGCCATTATTAGTAAAAGAGCTTTTGTCTAAAGTGTTATGCTACCTGCGGCAGCGGAAGGAGAACTTGGTGATGTCTGTTGGGACTGTCATCCTGTACTAAGCTGTGAGCATTAGCTTTGGGTACTGCAATTACATGCAGACTGAACACAGTTGGTATATTACAGTCAGAACAAGACAGAAGCCAGACTACTGATAGGATCTATGATTTCTCAGATGCTCAGGTGTCTGCTTAAGTGAGGGCGGAGCAGGAACAAAGGAACCACAACTGCACAGATTAGATAGTAAACGGGACGGAGATTTTGTCTAAAGGCAGCTATAATGGCCTACTATTAGAAGCTAAGATAAATCTGCGTCATTTTACTCTACACTGATGCTACAATATGGCAATGTCTATGGAAAATTAGAAATTGTCTACATGAAAATTGTTCAGGTCCAAAAGCATTAGCTTGGTACCTGCATAGTACTGCAATTACATAGCAGCAAAATTAACAATTTTGCAAAGATGCTTTTGTGAGTTTTGACCTTTATAACCTTGACTGAAGCTCGAACAGTCACAGTTAACCACTGACCACTGTTTGCCCAACCATTGCTCTAGAGGCCTCTATAAAGTTAATAGTGGGGTGTTTCAGCAGGAAACACTTGAACTGTGTATTAGAGAGAAAGTGTAGGAGGAGGACTGTTGAAGGTTTGTGTTGAAGCGATTCTGTCCTGGTGTCTGAACTGGTTTGTCGATGTTCCTTCATTGTGTATTTGGCAGGTGGAGGCATCTGAAGTTGCTGGGGGGGCTAAGGGGCTCACGCTGGGAGGAAAAGGTCAGTCAGGCTCTGACTGCTCTCAGCTCTCATAGCCATGGACAACAGCGGACACACACACATCACAACTGCATCAAACACACAGCTGTTCATGAGGAGAGCGGTGTGAGTCAGACTGGACCTACATTTAGACTTGTTTTCTTTGCTTCATAGTTCGCAAGCAACCTCCTGCATTCAATATGGCGTCATTGGGGTCCAGCGAAAGCACACTGGCTAAGATAACATGACTGAAATTTCTTTCTGAGCTTATAAGGATTGTGGGGGTTTACATCTCAAAAAAGAATTGAGATTTTCCAACCTGTATGTTTTACCTTCGAATTAGACAGGCTGTTGTGCTTTTAAACCTGTCATATGTAAATGGGCTTTGTTCTGACTGGCTACCTTGTGTCTTAATTTAGAGACAGCATTGGCTAAACAGTCCTTATTACGTGTACGTGAATAGGTGGAGCTAAACTGGTGTAGGCTAAATGGGTAGGACTAACTGCTATTATCTAATGGGTGAAGCTAAACTGCTGTAGACTGTATGGGTGGAACTAAACTGCTGTGGGCTAGATAGATGAAGGTAGACTGCTGTAGGCTGAATGGATGAAGCTAGTATGCTATAGCCTGAGTGTGCTGGGCTAATCTAATGTAGGCTAAATGGGAGGGCTAAACTGCCGTAGGCTGAAAGGGTGGGGCTAATCTAATCAAGGCTGAATGGGTGGGCTAATTTGATGTAGTCTTAATGGGTGGGGCTAAACTGCTATAGGCTGAATGGGTAAGGCTAATCTAATGAATGCTGAACAGGTGGACTAATCTGATGTAGGCTGAATGGGTGGAGCTAAACTGCTGTAGGCTGAATGGGTGGGGCCATTTCAAAATTAAATAAAATTCAACAGAATGTGAAACAGTTTTGAGAGTTTACGAAAGATGTCTATGTATTGTGCAGCAAAGACTACTACTTAAGCATGCTAACTGGTTAGCCCTGGCCTGTCGTGTATGGTAATACCACTTTGTACCTCAAGAGTCACTGTAGAATCAGTCCAACATAAGAGGATGGAGAAGCAACCCTGGGCTGAAGAACGAAGGAAAAGTAACCACAACAGTGGCTGAGCTTCTGGCAGTATATCGACAGCTGCCTGCTCACATTAAGAAACATTCAGTGCTAGAATTAAAAACAAAATGCTGCTATTGGTTTCCACCCATGAAGACCCTTTTGGAGAGTTAAAGGATGAGGTTTGATGCTGAACTTGAAATGTTTCTTCTAGACTGGTGGGAACTAAAGGGGCTGGAGAAGGCTGTGTATTTTCTGGTGATATGTTGCCCCCTACTGTTTGGATTCCACATGTTGTGTCATCTTAACAATTACTTTTTTAAAGCTTTAAATCTTTTGTCGTCACCTTATTGAGGAGCTTTTGAGAGACAGGGTATCAATGTCACGAAGGCTTCATGTCTTGACAAAATCAGTTGAATAACATGAATAAACAGACTTAGCTTAGAGGAACACAGTGTTTTCATTTCTCTATAGATCCATTCAATAATCTGATAATGGGGATGTGTTGTATACACTAACATTGCCCCCCAGCTGGAACAAAATCTTGTATCTGAATTGTCTTTTATTTTGATGACGTTGTATTGACATTTCATGTGAACAGACCAATAGAAATAACCGAAAATGACTTCCGTTTAAAGAAAATAAAGGCACACTGGCTAAGATCCCATATCTCACAGTTTTCTTCAAATTTATTTTCTTTCTAAGCTTATAAGGTTAGTTTGGGTGTCTCTCTTAGTTTTCCAACTTCTCTTTTTCCATTAGAATTAAACAGGCTGTTTTTGTTACTGGGGGTTTGCTGGTGATATGTTGCCCCCTACTGTTTGAAGTATGGATTTGACAGGTTGCATCACCTTACAAATAACTTTTTAAAATTGCTTTTACTTAGCAATTAGGCACCATTTAGATACAGGCTTTTGCCCAGACAGGGATTATTTGTATGTGTACTTTCAAAACTTCCAATCGCTCATTTTCCTGAAGTGTTTCCAATCATTCTGAACAAGAACCACACACACACAGTGCTGGCTGGTACATGCAAACATCACTCAGCAAAAGACAAGACTGAAGGGGAGGGATTTACAAACAGATACCAGGTGTAATGTGTAATGTGAGGGCGGAGCAGGAACAAAGGAACCAAAACCAAGGCACACAGGAACTGGAGGGAGACAGGAGGGCAGATACGGTTGGCATAACGGGATGGAGATAGGGATGGATAGGGGGAAAACCAAAACGTGGGCAACTATAATGGCCTACTGTTAGAAGCTAAGCAGTCTTGCAAGTCTGCTTAGCTCATTGTTAGGGAGTTTGGGCCCCTGGTACTTTCATGTACACTGTACCTACATGCATCTTCACTTGTTAATCAGATCAATCAAAGGGCATTTGATTGATCTGCAAATTAGCTCATATACAACAACCAATTTCCTGTATTGCTTCTTGGATTAGCTATCTTTAAAGAATGCAGTTTTAATGGCCTTATCATAATAATTATCATTGATAGAATAAATATAATAGTCATAATTAGCCTCCCATATTAGTCATCATCATCATGATATATTGTTGCAAGATGGTGATGAATGATGAAACAAAGCAAATCTGCAGGAAACAAATGTGCCCACAGCAAGTAATGCTTTACAGGAACCTCCTCAGTAGCACTTAAAATCATATTGCTGTACACTACACCCGTTTATACTGCACTAAAACTCATTATATTACACTAATACACTAAAATACATTATATTTATAAAAAATAGCATATATAAAACATTTTATCCACGTGTGCATCCTGATATTTAGCTTCACACTGATAATTAAATCATAAATCTGTCA
Source organism: Prochilodus magdalenae (assembly GCA_024036415.1). Classification (NCBI taxonomy): domain Eukaryota; kingdom Metazoa; phylum Chordata; class Actinopteri; order Characiformes; family Prochilodontidae; genus Prochilodus; species Prochilodus magdalenae. The sequence goes on from JAMWET010001815.1 coordinate 366,612, forward strand.
ATCAGTCATAATTAAATCATAAATCTAAACTTTATTAAAGTTAAGATCAGTTGAGTGGTGTTAAAAAAAAAAACAGAAATCAACATACATGACGTTACACAGTGATTAAACAAAACCATAAAATGAGTATAAAAACATTCTAAAGTTGTAAAAAGTATAAAAGTTAACATGATGAATATTCTAATTCACGTCACATTTGAATACATATGCTCCTGAGGCTTCCTTTTCACCAGCCACTTCAGCTGCGGTGTAATTAATGAGCGTCAGCACCCAGTCCAGACAAACTGGGAGCCCCCATGTGCTGTGTTTCATGATGGGTTTTTATGTTCTTCATATTTGTCGTTGCAGAACAAACATTTGTGCGTTCTGAGCATTCTGTTCATCGGTCAGTATTTATCTGGGACTCTTTTAAGTCAGGCCTGTTTCACTGATGTAGAGTTTTAATCAAGTTGGAGTCAAACTTGGTTCCTTTCAGTCCACAGCTCTACAGTTCAGCTTTATAATGGAACACCTGATTCACCTTATCAGCTAACCAGATAGTGATTTTTTAAAGGCCATGCTTAATTGGGATGTTTATTACTTGAACCTGAACATAAAATGATGTCAATGTATTGAACACAGTTTCAGTATTGTCTTACTGACGTCCAGAAAGAGCATATAGTATAATATATAAGCCCACCGAACAAAACAATCACAGCTGTAATAGGATTTGGCATGGACTGGACAAGTTTTTGGATGCAGGCAATATGAATGAGAAAGAATCAATACAATTCTGAGGAGAATTTCCTGTAGACTGAGATCTTAGCCGCTGCTGGTAGACCCGTATGACCGTATGCTTCCATACACCTGCAAATTCAGCTGCTTCCTTCACACTATGGACCTTTGGCACGCCCAAATGCAATCAAACCTTTTTGCCATCATCATTAACATCTGCACTGCAACCCATTTTCCACACATCGAATGAGACATTTACTGCAATGTACGAGCTCTTCTCAATCTAGAAATCCCATCCCACACCCTGTGGGTGTTTATTGCCAGATTATTCTTGTGCAACACCATCTGACTCATAAACACAAGAGTCACTGAGTGCATATATCAGTCGGTGGTTCAACTCCTTCATGAATGGATTCAGTGGATTCTTTTTAGAGGAACTGGAGCTCCTCCTCCTCAATTTGTTGCTGGTCGTTTTATCCATAGCTCTCCCTTGAGTGCTATCCAGCATAGTCTGCTGAAGGCGTCCCCCACCACTGATTCTCTCGCTACTGATATTCTCAGTGCAATATTCTGCTCAATGACAATATTTTTGCTATAATGATAAACTGAACAAATAGATAAACAGAGGCCAAAACACAACTTATATCAAAAGATCCATGATGGAACTCACCATTTAAGAGCTGTATCTGAATGAGATGAATGCGAATGCAGAATTACATATGTACATTTAACATCTACATACAGGGGTTGGACAATGAAACTGAACCCCCATGTCATTTTAGTGTGGGAGGTCTCATGGCTAAATTGGACCAGCCTGGTGGCCAATCTTCATTAATTGCACATTGCACCAGTAAGAGCAGAGTGTGAAGGTTCAGTTAGCAGGTAAGAGCACAGTTCTGCTCAAAATACTGCAATGCACACAACATTATGGGTGACATACCAGAGTTCAAAAGAGGACAAACTGTTGGTGCACGTCTTGCTGGCGCATCTGTGACCAAGACAGCAAGTCTTTGTGATGTATCAAGAGCCACGGTATCCAGGGTAATGTCAGCATACCACCAAGAAGGACGAACCTCCACCAGCATCACGTAGTGACCTGGCCACTATCCTGCAAGAAGAATGGCTTAAAATCCCTCTGACCACTGTGCAGGACGCAGTATATGTCATTCCCAAGACGAGCTGACGCTGTATTGGCCGCAAAAGGAGGCCCTTCACCATACTAATAAATGATTGTGGTCCAAAATTAGGTGTTTCAGTTTCAGTGTCCAACCCCTGTATATGTCACTGCGACTGGCCTGTCTTTAAAGAGTCCTAGATGGAGATTTTTGTGCAGCTTCCTTTCTTTGATATTTGAATATTAAGCCCAAATTCTTTGTAAATGTTCCTTGATCATAAATCAGCACTTGGGTGTATTTATCTTCAACAGTCAGCCTCATGTTAATGAAAGTACCTTCTTGATATGAAGAGCAGGTTTTGTCTGAATAATGATTTGACAGTTTTTTTTATATCATATCAAAATTTTGGTCCAGTGGTGCTTTATTCACCTGAAAGGTTTGAGTGCTGTAGGACACAGGAGACAGAATTTGTGTTATAGCGTGCTTCCTCAAGGTTTTACCAAACTGTGCTTTTGAGAATTGATTTGGTGATAATGCAAAAGTAACCTACAGAAAATACACATCAGAAAAAAGTCTTTGATGTTTTGAGGTCAACAGATATGAATGTTCACTGGACACTACTGGGACCAATCAGCCTCCAGCATCCACTGGATTAGTAGTGTTCAGTTCATGCTAAGAGACATATCATGGCTTCAGTAAGTGACTGGCTCAGTGCAGGAGTGAAGGTTTGGTGGGACAGGTGGATAGGTTAGTAACCTTCGGCAATCCCGTTTTTCCTATCGTCAGAAACAGCATTGATGCAGCCATGCTCTTTCTCCACAGCGTTCACCACGTTCAGGTAAAAGCCTCGATCCTGAATACTATGGCCTAGGGACTTCATGGCATCAATCAGTTCCTGCAGGACAAACAGTGAGGAATCAGAGGCTCAGGCCTAACACGGCTCAGTTCCCGATTTTCTTTGTATGCATCCAAGACAATAGCATTATCATAGGAGCGTATATATAATGTAGATGATTGTGGCACGGTCTACCCAATGTTAGACAGCATGTTGCATGTGAAAGGCAGGATTTGGTACCTTTTCATATCCAGTCTCGAAATGAACAGAGTTCCTGGAGTCTACAAACACCACTTTTTCAGTGATGGCATCCTGCAGACTCTTTCCAAGCCACAGATGGTTCATTATTGACTGAAATGAAAAAGATGAGACAAAGAACAAGATCACTGATAGCACACTAAAGGCCAAGAGTAAGGACGTTACTAATTTTGTAAACTGAACATTAAAAAATTCCCAGTGAGTTCAGTGTAAATGTGTACTGTGAGTGAGTGTTAATGAGCCTTATGTTCTGAAAAGTCACTGCCTGGCCTGAATAGTGTTTCTCACTACTTCTGTCCAATAACTATATAAGCCTAAACTCAATCAGAGCTGCTTAAATCAATTAAAACAAAAATGTTTGTTTTGGTAAATGGAGAGCAGTGTTTCTGAGAGTTGGTGTTAATGAGGTCTGATGCAGTTTCACTGTGGAGTGGGGTCCGATCATGACACTCTGGCGCCTCTCTGTGGCAGTTATCTAATGCAGAGTTATTTAATTTCTTACAAGCAAAATAAAAAACCTGTTTAAATCTGAACTACAGGTGTTCTTAAAACAAGGTCTGGAAAAACATAAGTACCAAACATACAACCATCACATCACTCTACTGATACACTGTTAATCACTGTGAAATGCTGCTCATGCAATCATTACAGAAACATGTCACACACCTGTATGCTAATTAAAACCTGTGCTTAAGTTTGCCAGCCAGTCAAATGGACTGTGTTAAAGTTAACTGCCTTGACTCTGTAAAAGCGAGTGTCCTGTAAGTGGTGCTGACCTGGGCAACAGCAGAGGTGATCATGCTCCCACCAGATCCCCCAATAACCAGTATCTTCTCCCTGTTCTTGGAGCGCAGGATGGTGGGGGCCATGGACGACGGGGGCTGCTCCCCTACAGAAACACAGCGCAGAGTCTTAGTATTGAAATGCGACTCCAATATGACAAACACAACACGTATTTCTGATTTAAACAAAACTCTAATATACAGAAACTCAATACAGAGTTTGCTCATTAACATTTTATTTGTAAAAAAAAATGTTTAAAGATCATTTTATCCTTAAATATACAGTATATCAATTATACATATAAATGTTCTCATTAAAAATAAAATTTTATAAATTGATAGGATATAAAGCACAGATTGATTAGCTTAAAGTCATATGGTAGCCTGAAAACTATTTCAGGTTAAAACATCATATATTGTACTGTTTCATCATTAACTCTGATTTGATAGAATCTCCATTTTTATAGATTGTAGTGCGTCATACAATCAGAAACCACAATCAAGTCTACTGTATGAGATTACCTACATAAAGGTGCCATATGTGTTATGCTTTGGGCTTACAGCTAGTATGAGCTGTCAAGCCACAATTACTTATTAGCTACAGTATCCTCCCAGCTGTAGAGCATAACTCGTGATGCACATGTGCAAAATATTCAGCCTGTAAAATGCGGTTCTGTAATCACCCAAGGCTAAAATGTATAAAAGTGTATATTTTTACTTTTTCTAAGATTTTTCCAATCAGGAAAATGAGTTTAAGTGACTGACTACATTTGGAGATAAGTGGCAGGGTCGGCATGTCTCTTTATGTACCAGCTGCTAAAAGTGTGCATGGAGAAGACGGTCCTCACCTGCAGATATAGAGTCAGACCTGCCACAGAAATCATCCAGCTCATTATTCAGGATGATGCCTGTTTTAGGAGAGTACACCATCGATCCAAAACTGCACACACAGAAAAGCACAACACACAAGTGGTCAAGAACAAAGTTTTAAATCTGCCAATGTCTTATGCATAATTTCCAAACCCGGATTAAGCTGTAAGATGATAGGGAAACTTATTATAATGTACGTGTACCATGCGGAATGATGTTCTAATAAAACTAACATTCAAATTAAAGTTTTAATAACATTATTATCCAGAGGGATCTTCGAATAATATTTAAACACAAACTAAAGTTCTAATTAAATTTATATTCAGAATGAAATTCTTATAATATTATTCTCCAGAATGAAGTTCAAATATAAAATGGCAGGAAATGACTGCAAATAGATTAATAATTATTAATATATTATTTTTAATGTATCAACTACCCATAATAATACGCAAATATACACATAAACAAATAAATTATGTAAGATGAACCTTTCCCTTTTGATTTCTTTGAATATTGCAGTTTTGTGGATGAACTTGAAGCAGCATTGACGGCTTCAGTCAGTTGAAAAACATTTACTGTGAAACGGATCATTTCTATAGGCTTTAGATCCAGACTCAGGCCAGTCCAAAACCATCTATTACATCTATTAGTATTTTAGGCTTGGCTTATGTGTTTGCTCAGGAGTGTACATTCCTATAGAACATAAGGTCAAAATTCTTAAAACGACAAGTGCTTATTTTGAACGATACTCTATGTATGACAGCTGCACTAAGAGATATTATTCGTCCACTGTGTACTTTCCCAAAACAGATTGTGATTCTGAGGGAACGTAACAGTGATAAATGGGACAACACCAGGAGGCCATGGCAGGAACAAACCCCGGAAACATTTCTAGCATGGTTCTGACTGATACTCGACACACACATGTGGTTGATGGTGCTGGTGACAGACACCGCGGAGCCGTCATCTGCAAGAACGGAAACGTGAGTGGTCCCAAAGCGGTCGGAGGATGGTGTGATGTTGTAGAAGGAGGCTGGGTGGGTCCCGCTATCAGTGATCTTCGCCCTGACCGAGTCAGCAAAGTCTGACTCTATCATGTAGTCGACCTAGAACAGGATATATTCCAGCAGGAAGTTAATCAAATACACTAATAGAAAAAATAAAAAACCCACAGTGACTAATAGCACACTTTACATGACTTCCTGTTATCCTCTAGGATCTTCATCCTGTTTGTCCAGTTCATGGCCATTTACTGTTAATGCGATAGAACTTACACAGCTTTCGGTAAAACGGTTTAAGTGATAGTTAGGTGGAAAAATATTTCCTCAGTTCTGGCCCTCCTACATCCAAGCTTACATCCCAGCAGTAATCATGGTGCTAACTGTAAAGGGTGTGGAGCTGTTCAGTTCAGTAACCTCTAATAGACTTGATTTTGTTGCTCCTGGTGATGTACGACACACTGTTATCTATAAACATGAATTTCAATTTCGGCCAATTGCTGGATTAATACTACTACTAAAAGGACTACTACAGCAAAGAATTATTTTAATAATTTAAAATAATTTTAGGCACAAATATTGAAATGTGTTTTTCACAGGAATATTAAAATGTTGGTATGATAATATACCATAGTCTGAAACAAATGACACTATAGTTACAAACATAAGCCACCAAGTATAAACTAGCCTTACCTGGATTGGAAAACACCTGTTAAACTGAATCAGTTCTATTCCAGAATTAAGCCATATAAGAAAACCCTCTTCCTTAGCATGAGCTGTGAGTTAATAATTGAATTGTGTTGTTTGTACATTGGATGCTATAAATCTATGGAATCACTAAAGTAAAGGCTAAGATGGGCAATTTGGCGAATTAGCTTGCTTGCTTTCTAACTGCCCATACCTCCATTTATCATCAACAGAACAGTTGTACCCAGAGGGAGGTGCCGGATAATTTTACCAGGAATGTTAAATGATGATCATTTTAGACTGTTATGGGCAACACTTATTAAGAATATATCTGAAGATGGCCCACTGCCATTCTCAGTTAATCATGCCAGTCTGGCATGACACCATTGGAGTCTTTGATGACGCTGAGACGCTGACGGCAGTAACTGTAACAGTCTGCGTGCATGTAGTCTAGCATCGCACAGCCGTTTGCTAATGGAGCTGGCACTATCAGGATGACTAATGGATGGCATGATGAATGGCTGTTGGGTCAGTCAGGTACCTTGCTTATGTCACCAAGTGTGAAACTTGAATCCTTTGCATGTCTCACAATGTCAAACCTACCTACCAAGTTTCATTCCTGTCGGTTAATTCCTTCTGGGTGCAACTGTTCTTTTAATAATAAGTGTGCTTGCTCCAAGCTGATGACACAGCTGAAGCTCAAATAAACAAACGTTACTCTCTGACATATTTCACATACACATCACTCACTGGCGCCCTCTAGTGCTCCAAATGTTTACTGTTCTTTTTGTAATTTCCCTGGACGTATTTCTTTAATTGCCATTAATTTGCCGTTAGCTTAAATGCTGTTAGCTTAAAAAGTACATTCTTTAATAACTGCTCCAGGCCTAGCATTGAGCCTCCCTCACCTGAGTAACTATTTTGTTTCAAAGGAGCAGTAAGACAAACAACCACTCGGCCAATACAAATACTAAACGTCTGAATCAAGGCCTTGTAGTAAAAGCGAAATTTAGAAGGAAGCCAGTGTAAACTGAATAAGACCAATATCTTCCAAAAGCTTCCAGCTAGAGAGAGAACATTTGGTCCCAGATTTTTTCTGTCTAAGATGCCAGTGTCAGAGTGTTTACAGAGTGTTTCCTGAGTAATAAGTCAGAATTTAAAGCAGGAGAGGAGTGAATGACTGCAGTGTGTGATTTCAAATAAGCAAATAAGAACTGAAACAAACTCTGAGAAAGAGTCTAACCGCTGGAGGAGTACTGTAGAGGAATTCTAAAAGCATTCCACAATAGAGCTTCTTACGTTCTGATGGTTGTACTTAGGGTCCTTTATATTCCTCTTTTGTCCATTCGCAAACTTGACTGCCTCTATGTAGCGATGGAGGGTCCGGGCTCTCTGGTCACCCTGAGAGGACGCTGGCGAAAGGCCAAATCCTGCACATTAGACAAAGCTTTGAGTCAGGAGTCTCTTTAGAGCCTTATTCTCTTCATAATGTCACCACACATTGCTTCAGTACTGTCTGACAATGTTTTGGAACAGCAGCTATTTAGGCACAACCTGCTGTTCTGTGATAATACATAGTATTCTGACATTTAGTAGCAATTTGTTGTTTACATGTGATTGCTTTCGAACAGATCTTTGAGGTAAGGAAATCTGAACTGCTTCCCTAAATGTATAGCTCTGCACTGGTAACTTGTCCTGTTGTGTGCTTAACATGACCTGGAACATAACAAATGGTAGAAGTGGTTTCAATTTCACTTTGGCTTTAATGGACTTTAAACAAAGAGCACTCCAGTCTGTTCATAAGAACAAACCCCTTAGCCAATGAGTTTCTAGATGAATCTTTGATTCATGTGGGGATGTAAATCTCTGATCTCACAAATGTTTGATTTTGGTATAATTCCTAATCTATATACAATGTTACTGGAGGTACTGTTTACAGTTGTGTAATAGTGAGTGTATATACTTAACAGAGTCTTCTTAGAGCTGATTGTAATCAACTGAATCATTCAAAAGCCAGTACATTTAAATCAGCACCTTCTGATCGAAGATAGACTAACCACGCATGATGTTGAGAATAAAGCCGATTAACGCGCCCCCTGCTGGTAGAGGAGGGATGTACATCTCGTATTCCCCAAGCGAGACGGTCTGCGCCTCGTCCACTCTGACCTCAAAGGACCTCAAATCCTCTAATGACAAATGTCCACCTGTAAGATACAACAGCTGTGTTTCATTTGGAACGATTCTAGATTATGCAACTCAGGCAACAGCCATGCTGCCTGACAGGTTTACAGTTACCTTAGCATATTAGTTTATGAGCTTAATCGTCTTTATATATCTAATACACACCCATCATCCATAACATTATAAACACCTCCCTGTATCTACAGTACCCTCACTGTTCATTTTATCAACTTCACAGACCATATAGAAGCACTCTGTAGTTTTACAATTACAGACTGTACTCCATCTGTTTCTTTATATAGAGCAGGTATTATTTGGGTGGTGGATCTCAGCACTGCAATGACACTAAGATGGTGGTGTGTTAGTGTGTGTTGTGCTGGTACGTGTGGATCAGACACAGCAGTGCTGCTGGAGTGTTTAAACACTGTGTCCACTCACTGTCCTTCATCAGTGGTCACAGGACGCAGCCCACAGGACTTGGATTGTTGGGTGGACAGTTTTGGTTGGTGGACTATTCCCAGTCCAGCAATGACACTGAGCTGTTTAAACACTCCAGCAACACTGCAGTGTGTGCTCACTCACACCAGCACAACACTCACTAACACACCACTACCAGCCTGTCAGTGTCACTGCCTACTTAATACCTGCTCTGTGGTGGTCCTGTGGGGGTCCTGACCATTGAAAAACAGAGGTGATGGGGGCTAACAAAGCATGAAACAGATGGACTGCAATCTGTAACTGCAGAACTACAATGATCTACAATGTCCAAGGAGCCATTGAACTGTTTTTATTGTTATGACTAATCGTTGTATGTGTCATATATATATTTATATATATATATATAAACAAAATGAATGGTGTAGAAAAACACGCTGGAGTAAGATTGCTGACTTTTCTCAACAGCTTTGTAGCCATTCATTTGTTTAAGCCACTTAGCCTTGTTTGTTTTTCCAAAGTTAGATTTCCAATAAAATATAGCAGAAGGAACATTATATAGCATAGTTACATTATAGCTTACAGCAAACACCTTTATCTGGACTGACTCATGGTCAATTCACATGTGTGTACATATATATAACTCATAAGCTCGTCCTGTTTGTGTCAGAACACAAGTACTTATACAGCATCAAAAGACCAGTACATAAGCCTCTAGCAGTGAGGTCATGTACTGCAACCTACTGAACACCAACACGTCACCACAGAACCTCAGCCATCACGTCAGTACCTGTCCCAATTTCATTTTGCTTCCTCATGCTTTTGCTTCCTTTAACCATGAGGAAAATCTTGACCTCCTTTGCATTTTCTCCTATCTTATTTGCTAAATTATTATTATTGGAGATTTCTCCATTTGTGAAAATATGGGTTTTCAAACTGGGACAGAAAAATCTGAACAAGAAGCAAATAAGAAGCTGTATTCCAGTGGCAGCGGGTAATTCTACTATACTATCTATCTATATCTACTTCTACTATACTATCTATCTATACAAACAAGAAGCCGGTGAACGAGAAGCTGATTTCAGACTTGAATATGGTGTAGTAAAGTTTTAAAGGGGTTAGGAGTAATAACTGTATCCAAATAAAGCTCTATGCACCGAGCTGCCAATAAATATGCTACAGCAAGACTAAGATTCTTCCTCTTTCCACAGCCAGAGTGTGGATGGTCCTTTCTGGGCTAGTGTAACACTGTGGCTATACATCACAGGCTCTATAGGAAGACAACCTGTCTCTATGTCTATGTAGATGCTCATTCTTCACAGAAACACAATGATTTTTAGGTACAGGTAGTTTTGGGTATTATATTCCATTTCTGCTTATAGCTAACCCTAAATGTTATATACAGCTCACTGGTGCTTCTTTTCCTGTCCCTAAACACCAGGCTTGTTTAAACAGGTCTTGGGAGTTTAATTGTGTTAAAGCGATAAGTTAATGTTATATAAAAACTTTCCGCCCACGGACTGGTGTAGCATAATGTGCTTATCTGGGTGGGGATTCAAATCCCGGTCTGTTGGGTGGAGAACAGTGGTGATACTAGAAATAATAGAAATAGGTTTTTCTATTATTGTCATATATACTAGACTCACACCCTGTCTCCACACGTATGCCATTAATAACTATCTCTGTCAGGAGATCTGATGACTCACATCTTACAGATGAACAAACAGAAATGTGAAAAGATTACAAATAGCTGCTTCATGATCAATAAGCCACGTTGTAACCGCACCTGCATTCTGCACATCCTGAATCAGATCCTTTGCGATTTTACCAGTGTAGAATGCTTCAGCTCCTTCTGTGGCGATGGTTTTCATGGTTTCAGCGAGTTTGGGGTACCTGAGCGTATCTCCCACGTTAAGAACCGTTTTATTCTCATGGCAGAAGAGTTCGCTAAAGCAGAAACAGAGCACTTGATGAAACACTGATTCATACAGGCCATTATCTCCCATTATTTATTAAGCAGTCTAATACCAACATCTACTGGGAATTATTCAGTGTATTATATGAACGATTTAATAACATCTATGGACTATTTAGTAATGCGTATGCATTTTACAGTAACTGCTATTAATTATTCTGTATCTTCTATTAATTATTCACTGCTATAATGCTGCTATAAACTATTCATAGTGGACACTGAAGTAGTCACTGAGTTGCTGAGCTGGTTACTAAACTATTCAGTTTCCACTATGAATTATTCAGTAACTAGTATGAATTATTCGGTAAATCCTCTGATTTATTTCTAGTGTGAATAATCCATAAACAATATGAATTATTCAGTTAAAACTCTGCAGCAAACTTATAAGTTCTGCAGTTATATGAGTGATTAACTGAAGCGTGGCCCCAAATCCAGACCCCGAGTTTAAGAAGTTAAACACATGTTCTGAAAAACTCTGTGAGCATGTGGATTGCTGTACCATAGTGAGGTTTTCTGTAGAACTGGTTTGAAGTATTCATGTTGCAGAATCTTTGCAAGGTACTGTGGCATGGGGAAGCCGTCTTGGGCAAGTTTAATAGTCGGTTCAAACAGTCGAGCCCATGGCAGCTTCCCATATAGTTGGTGAGCACGAGCATAACCACGCAGTTCCCCTGGAACACCAATCCACTCAGGGCCTAAAGGAGAGAGGGCAGAAACATGGACAGCATTCAAGAGCTAGTTCAGTAAAAACAATCATGGATTCAAGTGGATCCAAATTGTGTTTGTGTTAAAGGCTACCACACACTAGACGTGTAGTGAAGCACTGCATAGCAAAAACTACAAAGCGTAGCTACTCCAGATAGACAGTGTAGAACTGGGGGTTTATTTTATACTTCTTTATGTAACTCAATTCAATAAAGATTCATATTTGGTATCAGCTAAATATTCATCTTACATACTTTACACCAACTGTCGTTCCTAGTGTACATGTCAACTACTAACATCTGTCGTCTCACTTGGGGTTTCATCTAAACCAAAAATTACAATATGCTCAGTGAGGTGAAAAGGCGTACAAAGAAACCAGCTGTAGAAGTTGTGGCATGTTGTGGTGGCGGCAATGTAGTTGAACACATGTAAGCAAATGTAACTGACAATCATCATCTCGGGTGTCGTTTGACAAGTATTGGATGTATTTTCAGGCTTTACAGTGTAGTTCTCTGAACTATCGCTTTAAACAGCCTCAGGTTCCTCTGGCTGTGATTCCTGTGCTTCCTTAGAAGCATCATGTTTTGAAAAACACGAAAGTGTTGTGACAATAGTGAGAGTTTAAGGAAAGAGTAGTAGAGAGAGTGAACTTCACTCATATTTAAACCACCACAGAGATATCATTTAAGTAAAAGGGGGAACACATCTATTTTTGATTCAGCTCAAACTACACTAAACCACTGATGCTCCAAACAGACATTACTGCCTGGAATGAGGATGTATATGTATGCAGTTTGTGTTATTTTACATACAACACTATTTTAGACACTGTACTTGTTTACATGTTGCAATCAATATCTCAAATGCTAAACTAAACTGGCTGTTCATGTTTGTGCAAAGTGTAAGTACAGTAGCACAAATCCAAAGCTATTAAGAATTCCCTGAACAGCTTTTTCTATAAAGGCCTAAACTAATAAATGTATCTGCAATTCCTTTTGAAAGGTTCATGCTGTTTGAAGTATTTCAGTGCTCGACACTGTTGGCAGTGATTAGGGTCTTATAAATAAAGGTAATAAAGGTAAATCATAAATAGTTCTTAAATAGTTTAAATAGTCCTTGGCCTGGGCGCCTCTCTGGGTTCATTGTGGTGTCTCACTGTAAAGTAGGAAATTAGGAAAGAGCACGTTATGCATGTAAAACTGCGTCTGGTCTTTTTTCACTCCGACCAATCTCACATACCTTCCATACTGCTCTCAGAGGAAACTTTTAAATGCTGAATATCACCGTTAAAAGTGTAGGCCTGGCAATGATCCTGGCCAGTGGCCCACACGAAACTGCCACCACCTTGTGTTGTTTTTAGTGGGCAAATATCTTTTATCATTTACAGATATTGCATGTACCTTATTTGCCTGAGGTCATGAGGAAGTCCACATTCGTGTTTTTAATGTAACTTCAGAGCCTCTTTTGTTTTCAGCCTTTGTGCTTGTAAAAGGGATACAAATGAATATATGATGTTCCTCATTTTGTCACAACAGCAAAAAAAAAAAATTGTATTCTTATATAATTCCTGGCTTCCATGTTTTTCCTTGTAAGCTGGGCTAGCACATGTTCCTGTCAAGTCATGTAAAACCAGTCCCACCTGAGCGACTTACAAAGGTGCTTTGTATTCAGTCAGGGAATGTATTCTAGCTAAAGAGTCCAAACTACTCTTGAACTCAAACACAGAACAATGCCAGTAATGATACCTAAAAAGACAATTAAGGATACAAACTCGGCATAAGTGCGATACTGAGCCAGCACTGATCCTTACAGAAAAGATAAAGACTTCACTACTGTTTACATACCATACCATTCATTTCAGTAAATATTCTGAACGGTGCTCCCTATAGTGGTTCAGCCTCAGCTCTCACTGGCTTGTGTCAAACTGAGTGATGAGGGGGCAGGAAAGGCCTCTTACAGACGCACAGAGAGCAATATCAATTGTAATTGGATGGCTGTGGCATAACTGGGTCTCATACTCACAGATTCCTTATGATAGGTCCCAGACAGGTAAGTGAACCAAACAGCTTCTACTCCAAAGAACCCATCATTTTTAAAGATGCCATAGTATGCAAACTGTATTTGTACTGGCATATAAGGAGAGTTCTGGACACCAGAAAGTATTCCATTTAAGGTGGAACCAAGCAAACGAACAGAAAGCCAACGTCACTAAGTTGTTAGTTCGCTTGGGACATTTCACTCTGGACAGTCTCTTAAACTTGGGTAATATCCAGCAGCTTCGGTCAGTGTTCAGCACTGAAGAGCCTGAAGACAGAAGCAGTTCCACTATTATTAGCATCACACCCCCAACAGCAACCTGTAAGTAACCGCCATGCTGTGGGATTTTATCCAGTTCTGATGGATAAATTAGACCTTTGATTGAAAGTTGCATAGTGAGTAACAACTTAGATGTGCTTTGTTTTGCTGTCGAGATAAAAAGCAAGTATTAGCATTAGCATAGCTAACTAACTAGGATGGCAATCTAGCTTGTTTCCATGGGGGTTAATTTTATGTTCCTGTTTCGACATCTGTGGGTTTCTGTCTGTGGGACATCTGTTGCTTCTGTGGGTTCATTGCGGTGTCTCACTGTGAAGTAGCAAATCAGAAAAGAGCATATACCCTTCATACAGCCATCAGAGGAAAAATGAAAATGCTGAATATTAGCGTTCTATGGCATCTCACATACCTTCCATACTGCCATCAGAGGAAACTTTTAAATGCTGAATATCACCGTTAAAAGTGTAGGCCTGGCAATGACCCTGGCCAAATCAGAAAAGAGCATATACCCTTCATACAGCCATCAGAGGAAAAATGAAAATGCTGAATATTAGCGTTCTATGGCACCCTTAAAAATGTGGAGGCCTGGCAATGATCCTGGCCAGTGGGCCAAACGAAACTGCCACCACCTTGTGTTGTTTTTAGTGGACAAAAGTCTTTTGTCACTTACAGATACAGTATGTAGCCTTGGCATCATAAATCTTATTTGCCTGTTTGGTTTCAAATCACCAAGGCCATGAGGAAGTCCATGTTAGTGTTTAATGTAACTTCAGAGCCTCTTTTGTTTTCAGCCTTTGTGCTCGTAAAAGGGATTAAAAATAAATACGTGCTGTCCCTCATTTTGTCGTAACGTCTGCTTTAGCTTTAATAGCTGAAGTTTTGGAGGGCTGCCAAAGAATCCTCTTTCACAATCTTATCATGTAGTTTACAGAGCGGCCTGTGTGTTTCTTTGTTTTATTTCCGCCTTTTGGATTTCAACAGTTCGTCACATTTACACACACTGGCTGCTGATCTCAGGTGACAGAAACATCCCTCAGAACCATGAAGAACGAGTAAAACAAGCTTTCCATGGGGTCCATTACTTCTGTTTATCTTGAACAAAACATCCTTTATTATCAGCTCAGATAGAGTTAGTCAGGCAAATGAGCCACACTTACGGAACACCTGTGTGAAAGGGAAGAAAAGAAGGTGACAGCTATGAGAAATCACTATTATTATTATTATTAATATACAGGGGTTGGACAATGAAACTGAAACACCTGGTTTTAGACCACAATCATTTATTAGTATGGTGTATGGTGTAGGGAGAGCTGAGGTGCACATTTAATTGTGCCGTGATTTGGGCAGCTGTGGTTTTATGTTTGTTGGATACAATCTGGGTTAGCACCCGAACATCCCTTTCAGACAGCTTCCTCTTGCGTCCACAGTTAATCCTGTTGGATGTGATTCGTCCTTCTTGGTGGTATGCTGACATTACCCTGGATACCGTGGCTCTTGATACATCACAAAGACTTGCTGTCTTGGTCACAGATGCGCCAGCAAGACGTGCACCAACAATCTGTCCTCTTTTGAACTCTGGTATGTCACCCATAATGTTGTGTGCATTGCAGTATTTTGAGCAGAACTGTGCTCTTACCTGCTAACTGAACCTTCACACTCTGCTCTTACTGGTGCAATGTGCAGTTAATGAAGATTGGCCACCAGGCTGGTCCATTAAACCAGCCACACTAAAATGACAGGTGTTTCAGTTTCATTGTCCATCCCCTGTAGATTATTCGGCAGATGTAGAGCCCACACCACATTCGGCAGAGCACATATCCATTTCCTAGTATGTTATTTTTACAGTTACATATGTGGGGTAGAATCTTAAAATCAATCACACTGTTACTGAGCTTTTAAGACTGATATGTAAACTCTGAACTTCCGAATGCCCTGTATTCACTCGAAAACAGCTGAAACGGAAACACTTCCTATAACTTCAGTGTGAAACGACTTGGCTAAACATGCCGGTCAGACCTGCACTCTCAGCTCCAGATATGAGCTATGATATGAGATATTAGCTACAGCACTTTGCATTTCATTACTAGGAGGCAATGCAGCACATAACGTTGTTAGAAACCCTAAAACTTTGGCTGACGCCACAATGACTTCTCACTCCCTTCATAGTCCTTTCATATGAGGATCCTTTCATAGTCCTTTCATGACGATCACAAATTGAATGAAATACACCAGTAAGATGAAAGTGTGAGGCTGAACTGCTCTACACTAATTTGGATAAATGGACGCACTGCACCGGTGTAAATCTGAATGACAATGAAGTCTAACAACAAACCTGGGGACGGTTGAAGATTTTTTGGACATTGTTGCAACAGGTCCTGCCTGAAGTTCTTTGGAACCGTCTCTCTGGAGCTGATTACTTTTACTTTTCCTGAAAAAGATAGAGAAGAGACCGCAGACAGACTGATGAGTTAATGAGATATAAGATATGACATGACTTTTAATAGTCAGTGACTGTTAAAAATGGAAAAATATATATAAATATATAAAAGTGATGTGCTTCTATTGCATATATCTGCTTATTAAAACATTAAACTGTTCTAATGCAACTTCTGAGACGTGTCCTTGACTACAGAGAATAGCCGGTCACCCGGTTCTATGAATGCCATGATTTTCCCAGAATTTCCTCTGGGCTCTCTCTAGCATTAGCTTTAGCTTCTGTGCCTATCTTACCTTCATATTGTACATATTCAGTTGGCGGATGGATTAAGGCAGTACTTCTCAGCCCTGTTTTAGTTGACCCACATTTTAGTGAAGCCCCTGCTTTAACACACACCCTACAACTCTGATAGAGCATGTTAATGAGCTGCATATGGAGCCCTCAGGACCAGGGAAAATGAACGTGAGAAACCCGTGAGAAACATGGGTTTTAAGTGTCTTATGAAATCTGTCCTGATGTTTTCCGAGCCATTTCTCCACACCTCCCTTTGGCCTTCTGCAAACTGCCAGGTTGTGGTCGCTTTGCCTCACAAGACTTCCACACTTATGTGTGTGTGGCTGTGCCTGTGCTGCTGTTGCACTACTTGATCTGTCGGACCTAACTAAGTTCTCCCAATTCTATGACCCGACTTCTAATTCTAAGACTCAACTAACAATTAAAAATAAAACACACTCAGTATTTAAAAGACTCTGGTAAGGCTGTGTTCAGTGCAGGAGTGAAATGGTTCCAAGCTTTATTTCACAGGCTAAGCATCAAGGCATCTCCTCCTGGGCAGGAGTCCTATTCCATATTTACTGGTATTTTACTCTGTACTGGTAATCGATCACGTAATTCAGAGCTGTCCTTTCTGTGCCTCTGGGTGTACTGAGAATTTCTGCAGAAGGCTGGTGGTAATAGCAGTTACGTAAACGATGCAGTACGGTAAGAACAGCTGGTCTCTCTGCAGATTGTATACACCCTCATGATTCTTCTGAACAAACATCCTTTTCGGCATCCACAACGACCTGACGTAGAGCGAGCATGATTAGAATGGTTATGGCATGACCATCCGATTGGATGAGGGCTGAGAGCCCGGAGTTAATCTAGCAGCCCTTGAGGAGAGAGCGTTTGGGTTGTTGTGGTGGTGTGTAGAGGTTTATGTCAGAGAAGGCCGGAGAGTTGTGAGATGCCTTTTTTTGGAAGGCCTATAGCCTAGGCCTAATCAGGAGGGCCAAAACCTTTGGGAGCCGCCACACCTTGCACAGAATAACTGACTGTTACTTTAATAGATCAGAAGTTGCTCTGTCATTGTGGTTTTACTTTAATTCATTTACTTTTTTTCTCATTTACTATAGATTTTTTTTGCCAGGGACAAAGAACTGGGCTCGACATGCACAGAGCTAAATGCCAAAGGAGGTCTATTTGACAGTCGATAGTCAAGCACAACAGCAAAATCCAGGCAATCATAACAAAAGGGGTAATGCAGGGTTGTAGACAGAGAGGCAGGCTGAGGTCGAAAAAATTCACTCAGCCAACAAATCCAAAGCGGCAAATCCAAGAGAGTAGTAGAGATCAAAAACCAGAAAGGCAACACAATGAGGCAAACAAACTAAAGGCAATGAGCAAAAGATGGAGAGAGAGTCAAAGACAAACAGGGTTTAGAACCAGAGATATGAGCAAGTGGCAAGAGAGAACCGCATAGAGATGCAAACAGGGGCTTGGCAAAACTTTGCAGTGACTGAGTGTTTGTGAGGGGTTTAAATGCAGTGAGGGGAATGAGCAGCAGGCGTGTGTGATTTAGAATTCAGGCGAGGTGGATGTAGGTGTGACATCACTGGATTGGAAATAAAGTCCAGGAGACCAGCGGTGTCAGGGAGACCTCGAGGCGTGACACACCAATTAGTATTTTTTCTATTTTTATCTTCTTCGTTCACTTCTTTGAATGATTTGTATTCTGTTTGAGCACTTACAAATAGTAGCGTTCAGCCTGTCCAATTTTAAATTACATTTCTGGACTCTTGAACTTGTTTTAACAACAAGCCAGCCTAGATTTTTGCATTTCTTAAAAGGTCTTTGGATATGACAAGGCAGATGACGATCACATCCTTGCAAGGGCTGTGCACTGCTACCAGGCGTGGGACTTGCAGCACTGTAAAAAGTGTTTCATTGGTCCAACCTAAAAAACGTTAACCTAATTTAACCTAAAAAGTTAAGTTAAAATGAAGTACTTTTTTTTAGGTTGCTTCTGCTGTCTGCTTCTTAATGGCATTAACCAGTGTACAGAGGCATTCATCTTTAAAACAGCCCCTTAATTATCAATTAATATAATTAGTTTAGAAATCTTTATTTTTAAATAATAATTTCTGCATGTGATGATGGACAGAGATGGTGCATACTTATAACCATAGTGCGGCGCATGAGTATAAAACTGATTGAATGGTTACCAGTCATGGCTGGACAGCTTGGTCACTGGCAATATACAAATGTACAGGGAATTTCCTGAGAGTCCGCACAAACACCAAACTATTCATATACATAAACATAACATTTAAATGCACAGCTGCATCACAAACGGGGTGTGAATGGAGAACGTGTGTAGAGAAATAAGCATCCTCAAGCATTGGGAACCTTTAACAGTGAAAGCAGTGACTATATGTGGAGTTCTATGAAGAGCAAAATTGACAAATAATTCGGTACACCAAAAATTGAGGCCAGGTCACACATTTTCACTGGAATCCTGTTCATTCTTTTCCCACTGATCAATCGCCCCTTTTCCCATGAAATGATACCCTGACTGTAAACTGAGCTGCACGTTATCTTGCACTTCATCAACCCCAAACAACAACATGCGTCTAATGTCCCTGAGCTGTAACAGCTCAAACAACCCAAACACACTTCTGGTGAGATACCTATCTCTCCAGCTCTTCCTCATTGATGATCCTTGTTATATATGACCGTGGTGATGGAATGATGCAAAGCTGCTAAGAACTGTGTGCATTTGAAAAGGTTTGCATGAATATAATACATTTTAGCACAGCGACAAAACTGAAAAAGGCACTCTAGGGTTAGATTCAACTTAAAATGAAATCACAGTCACTGCATCTTGAGAACTTTGTATGACATGCATGTCTGACGCAGCATGCTGATTACCACTGCATGGAGCTCAGTAGGGAGGTCAGTAACGCAGTCCACTGTGTCAGGCGCCTTACTCACGCTTTTCATTGGAAATAAAGATTTTGGAATGTGCATCTGTGGCAGACTCTATTCCACAATAGTCTAACCTGGGTGTGACGAATTTTGCAGAGCAGATCATCATGTTCACCACCACATCCCATCTCTAATTAGAAAGGCTAAAGAATCCAGCACTTTCTGCACTTCTTTTTGTAGGAGAAGCCCAGCAGGCAAACCCTAGCAGTGCTGCAGTGCGGCTGATGGCTTTATTTCTCAAGGTTAATAAACACTGTGAGAATGGCCTATTGTGACAGCTTAATTTATTTTGTTTGTGGGGATAATGATGGGATCATCAAACTTAAGTACGTTTAGCACTAGCAAGACTGTACGAATGTTTCATTCATGTCATGTGTTTAAACAGTGTGTCTCGTTCTTGTCTGCTATACAAAGAGAAGATGTTGGTTTACTGACCCTGACAGCTGTTTACAAGTTCATGCATTAGGCTTAAAATAGCTGGGGGAGTATGCATATGCATTAGTGGACAGGAAGAGAGTTCCTATAGAGAGTTCAGCTTGCTGATATGAAACTGGAGGAAAAGGATGCAATTATTAATTTTGATGTCAGTGACATTATCAATGTCGAATGTTAACAAATATGTAGAACCAGTAATAATTTTGAATGAGTAACATCATTACATATACTAACATGACTTTGACTCTGAGTCACCTTTTTTTTCTAACTCTGAATCACAAAAAAAGCCTGTAAAAAAATTTCATATGTAAAATTATTGGCAGGTATTTTTGTACTAGATGGTGATATTGTGATGCTGGTGTAAAAACTGAGTCATTTAGAAATCTTTTATTTTTATTATTTTACAAAATATTTGTAATATTCTTTTACAAAGACATGGATTTTGTGTTATTTGGGTTTCACATTATCTGTAAAGGTAGAGAAGAGTATAGAGAGCATGTGTTTTCTTATCATTCTTTAATACCTTTGCAAAATTTCACACTAACTTTAACATCAACCAACCTAGACATTAAACATCTACACTGTACTGCTACTTCAATTAACACCACAGAGTCCTACATTTTTTTTTTTTTTTTGTAAATGTTTTTACTTGATTGCTGGTTATTAAAATACTCTAATTTGTTACATGCAAATAAATAAGCTATACAGCTCAACTAAAAAATTTTGTTCATCCCTTTCTATGTTGAATAAACTCATTTGCTTGTAACATATTTTACAGTAATTATTTTTAGGTTGGACCAACAAAACACTTTTTACAGTGTAGACCACCGTAAACGTTCCTGAACAGAGCCCCCATGGCCAGTTTCCTTTAATGAAAAAAGATTTGTATCAGTTAAAAATTTTACCATGTATAAACTTAAACAATCCCTTCAAAACTTCATCACCCAACCTGACAAAGCATATCACAGCATGCTGTCTGTGCTTGTAGCTGTTGCTGTTTTTATGCAATGGCGAGTTGGGCAGTTTATTTTATTTTTTTGGGGGACTGGTATTTCATCTCAACTGGTTTACCATCTAACTGGCTTCTATATACAAGAGCATCAAGGACATTATAAAAAGCATATATATTTGCATAAGTTACTTACTTAACTTACCTCAGGGAGGAACTCTAACTTTAACAAGCCTGGCTGGACACATTCATAAAAAGAACTCTGATGTTGCTAAATCACACCAAATTAAAAAGAATTAAAGTTGATCTCATTTATGAGCTTAAATGTCTGTTGATATATATTTAGCAGTAGTAGTGTCATGGAAAGGGACTGTTTATTTAACATTCCTTTGGTAGTCAGCTGTTTAGATGTAAACAAAGACATTCAGTGGTTGGAAGTGAAAGAGTTGATTGTAGACACTCAGATTTCATTACAGTGGTGATGATAGCAACGAGGGCTCACCACGTCTACAAACACAAACAGAGACATATAAAACCACAGTGACTACAGGTACCTTTTCATAATGGTAATGATAGTGAATCAGTGGAAAATCGGAAAACCAGGCATTCATTTCCTGCTGGAATCTTCTCAAAAATACCATACAACGTCTTAGGGCTCAGGCAGCATATTCAAGACCACTTCATGTATTAACTTTCTGTGAGGTAACCTCTAGAGCTGGATTTCTGGTTCCTATCACCACCACTGTAAACATTTCTATTTCTCTAGACTAGAGCGTTTCACACCAATCCACTCTGAATCTGGGCCACTGGAGCCACTTCAGCCTGTCCGCTCCAGCACACAAGAGGCCAGAGCTACAGGACAGAGCACTCTGAGTGGGGTCCACTGAGGAGCAAGGTTTAAACCATTTCCATGTTCTCTACCAGCTCACTAGAAATCACAGGAATCACCAGGTGATGTCAGCACTCAGCAATGCCGGCCCAAGCTCCATTTTCTGTGGGTGAGCCCTGTATGATGAAGGATGGCCTTGGCTACATAGTACATCAGATCCAGACCAGGTGATGGTTTGTGATGGCCCATAGGAAACAACTTGCCCCATACCAGCCTGACAAAAGGGAGACTCTGCCGGCCAGGAGGGACTGCTGCACCAGGGACCAATGGTTGGCACAGGAATGCCAAGAAGCACTTTTGCAGCCAGGGAGAATGGGCAGGGAAGCTGCTGTGTAGGCCTGTGCACCTCAGAAAGAATATTCTGGCTGGGCTGGAGAGCTGTGTGGCAAGGCTTTGTCTGTTCCAACTTGTTGGAAAAAGTAATCAATAAGTATCATGACATTAATTTAGTCAATGCTGTCCTTCACTATATCCCTCAGTCTGTTTTGTTGGGATGAAACATGCAGGAACATATTCAGTACAGCTCTTTTTATACATAATAAACCTTTTCTGCTTTGTCTGGGTCTGCAAAATCTCCTCACCCCGAAAGAGAAACTCCCTATTAAAACTCAGAAACCGGGCCAACTTTGCTTCCAGAACAGCCTCAGTGTTTAGCATGTTACTGCATGAAAACAGCAATAATAACCCAGAAATGTGAGGAGAGAGGAAAGTCTGTGATCAGGCCTGATAATAGTGCAGGTTACTTGCCTGGAGCTTTAAGCATGTGTCTTTTATTACGGACATTTGTGTCCTCTGGTGGTTCTTGTAGAACCTGAGAGTGTGCGAGTTATAACAACAATGAAAAAGTGACCAGTTACTGTAGAAATAGCAGCTCGATACTAATATTACTGACACCGGAGCTCAGATTCATCTGATTAATCACAGAACATCTGAAACCACAAAGGAAACTAAATCTGCACATTTCTGGGAAAACAACAAAGCCTCAGATTAGTTTGAACAAATATAAAACAGACATTCAAAAATTCATAGCAGATACTGGAAAAATGATAGTAGGCACTGAATAATTTATAGCAGCTACTGAACAATTTGTAGCGGGTACGGAATAATTCATAGCAGATACAGAATAATTCATTGTAGATACTAAATAATTCATAGTAGATGATGAATAATAATTTATAGAAGATCATAGTAACTACTGAGTAGTCCACAGGGGATACTAAAAATAAGACTGACCATTTATAAATAAATAGTAAACGTTTAGGGTTGGGGGGGGTATGTTTGGTTTCTGATTCAATAACAGCAGTTATTTACGTGTGTGAATAATTTTCCCCACTGAAACAACACGGCAAGCTATTCTAATATTTCTGTCATGTTTTTAGAGCAGCTTAAGGAGCATGAGGAGACATTAAAAAGCTTTCGTGCTAAAGGCCATTGACACAGGGAACACACACAGAGATGCAATCCGTGACTGAGGGCTAAAACAGCTTGACTGACCGCAAAGACATTGACCATCCACTGTGGCCCTCAGCAGTTTTCCCTCACATTTACTGATGTCATAGGTCTTCAGAATTCCTCAGCCACAGTAAATGATTACTGCTTCAGCTCTCAGAGCTCAAGGCTAGCAGTCTGGAACCACAGGTGTCAGATCTCTTACAACTCACCTTCTATTACTGCAGCTGGGCTTGCATCCATGTGTTTAATAAGAATTTAAGGTGGAATTTGAATAAAAATCTGGCAAATTTGACTTTATAAACATTACAGAGAGCAGGAGATGACAGTAGGCTGATGAAATAAACCCTTGTCTTATAAAAGAAAAGAAATGTAACACTCATATTAGAGAGTACACGGACACAGACAAATTAGTCTTGTGTGAATTAAGAGGAAGGAAATCTGACCACTGAGGCCAGTGTTTAGAGCTGTAGGTCACTTTCTGTTTCCTGTCCACCTCATATTCCTGGACGTACCACTCTTGTCCATAATAGTGAAGATGGCTCCTCCACCCAGCCCCATGCTCTGAGGGTTCACCAGCGATGTGCATAGCAGGGCAGCGATTGCAGCGTCCACCGCAGAACCTCCTTCCTTCAAAATGTCTCTGAAAGCACAGAGGTTCTATTAGAACTGCATTCTTCACATACCTCAAATTGTCTTGATAATTAAATGGTGAGATGTAAACAAAGCCATTCAGTGTGATTTGTATTTCTCCGTTCTAGAGAACGCACAGTCAGGATGGTTAATAGCAATGATGAAAGGAACCAGATGCCCAACCCTACAAGTTTCTTCACCGTGAGTTATTAAAGGAAATGGTTATGTCTGATACAGGGATTTATGGTGGGAAGACCATGGCCTTTTCATAGCGGATAGATACACATGAAGCACTGTGAGGCAAGATAGTCCCAGCAGAAAAAGTATTCTTCAGATTCACGACTATCAGCGTTACATATAAAACACAGAAGGCATGTTTAGATTCACTGATGACATTTTGGTTTGTACATAGCAACCCTGGTTCCAAAATAATTATATATTCTTTAAATTAGAATTAACCAGAGCAGGTCATATTCATCATATCGTATAATTTAGAAGGCTAAATGCATGTTTTCTGTTATCTTAATTATGGTTATGATTGCAAAGCAATGCCTCGAGCCAGCATTCGGTGCTGGATTGACCCGCACTCGTTCATTTCTCCTTCTTTTCCCGCATCCCTCGTTCCTCCCATAGAGTCCCAGTCATTTTTAGAAACACCTAAAGCCGTCTGTTTCGTTCCCCCGAGAGGGGTGAATCTTCACATACACACCAAGAGCAGGTCCCCAAGCACTGACCCACAGCCATACTGGCCCGCACTCGTCTATCTGTCGTTTGTTCATCCCTCATTCCTCCCATAGAGTCCCAGTCATTTTCAATCCAAACCAAGCAGTAATGCTTTCCTTCGCTCAAGAGCCACCAAACTTCACATACTCCCTAATGGCAGGCCCCCAGATGCTAAACCATGGTCATACCGACCCGCACTCGTTTATTCATTCCTCGTTCCTCCCATAGAGTCCCAGTCATTTTTGACCCAAACCAAGCAGTAACATTTCCATTCGCCCGAAAGCCACCAAACTAAGGGCAGGCCCCAGACGCTAAACCACAGTCATACCGACCCGCACTCGTTTACTCATCCCTCGTTCCTCACTGAGCAAGCTGCGCAACCATCCTGCGTTTCCCTCAGGAAATGCACTTTTCTAGTTTGATTTACATTCTTCTCCTTCTTATTTTTCTGCCGTTTCTGCCGATTAACTCGCCCCGCAGTTTTCGAGATACCGACTCCGTTCTAACTCCATATTGTCCGGTATGTCCGCTGATGTGGACTTGTATAAAGCTTTTGGATCAGATGCATGGATTCCGAATTCCGAGGAATTTTTCCTGAATTTTTTCCCATAGAGAATGAATGGGATTGAAAAACGCATGCCTATCTAACACACTTCCGTTCGACCTAGAGAAACAAAATCGGATACACTGGCTCAGGGCGAAGCCCCGAGCAGAAATTCAGTGTTGGATTGATCCGCACTCGTTTGTTTCTCTTTCTTTTTGTATCCCTTTTTCCTCCCATAGAGAATGAATAGGATGGAAAATTGTTTGCCTACGTACTCTGCTCCCGTTAAACCTAGAGCCTCCAAATCGGATACAATGGCATTCAGACATTCAGTGATGGATTGACCCACACTCGTTCATCTCTCATTTTTTTCCCGCATCCCTCGTTCTTCCCATAGAGTCCCAGTCATTTTTAGACACACCTAAAGCCGGCTGTTTTGTTCGGACTAAAGGTGCGAAACTTCACATACACATCTAGGGCAGGTCCCCAAGCACTACTGCACAGTCATACTGACCCGCACTTGTTCATCTGTCATTTTTTCATCCATCGTTCCTCCCATAGAGTCCCAGTCATTTTTAGACACACCTAAAGCCGGCTGTTTTGTTCG
Organism: Prochilodus magdalenae; assembly: GCA_024036415.1. Taxonomy (NCBI): domain Eukaryota; kingdom Metazoa; phylum Chordata; class Actinopteri; order Characiformes; family Prochilodontidae; genus Prochilodus; species Prochilodus magdalenae. Next base: position 392,398 of record JAMWET010001815.1, read on the forward strand.
GACTAAAGGCACATAACTTCACATACACACCTAGGGCAGGTCCCCAAGCACTACTCTACAGTCATACTGACCCACACTTGTCCATCTGTCATTTATTCATCCCTCGTTCCTCCCAGTCATACTCCCAGTCATTTTTAGACACACCTAAAGCTGGCTGTTTCTCTGGACTAATGGCACGAAACTTCACATACACACCTAGGGCAGGTCCCCAAGCACTACTCCACAGCCATACTGACCCGCACTCGTCTATCTGCGGTTAACTCATCCCTTGTTACTCCCATAGAGTCCCAGTCATTTTCGGCCCAAACCAAGCAGTAACGTTTCCCTTCGCCCGAGAACCACCACACTTCATGTACTCACTAAGGGCAGGCCCCCAGACGCTGACCCACAGTCATACCGACCTGCACTCATTTACTCATCCCTCGCTCCTGACTGAGTAAGCTGCGCAACCATCCCGCGTTTCCTTCAGGAAATGCACTTTTCTAGTTTAAAATATGAAGGTATTAATTCTCTTTCTTAAACAGATTTTTGTCTTCTTTAATTTCCAGCCTAAAAACCTTTAAACCATAATGTACAAGTAAGCAATGAATCTGTTCCAAAACACCACAACTTTTAATTATTAAGCATTTAACTGTGACACCTCGGTTCTCTGATCCCCAAACATAATTAAGTCGGTACTAGCCACTACACTCTGATTCCCATACTATACTTGTGGCCATAATTTCATCATGACACCAATATTATCTCATTCCCACCCAAACTCTAGTAATATTAGCCATAGCTACAGCATGTGACACCACTGTTACCTAATTTCATTTGCTCTTCTGTTATGTGAACAGGATTTATCCATTACAGCTTAATTATCTTGTTCCCACAGGTTATGAAGTTATGGCCACAACTTACTTATCTCATTCCTGTGCATTTCTGTGCAAGTTGAGGCCATGGTTTAATTACCACAGCTTCATTATCTTGTTTTCACACCTTAGCAAGTCTTACCCCATCATTCCTATGGCTTACTAAGTTGTGGCCACAATTAAATAAAACAATGTAGAACTTTGTGACCAAGACCAACTAACGTGAAAGACTGAGATAATCAAATTTTGGCCACAGCTTAATAAGGCATGGAAATTAGATAATTAAGCTGAGGTCATGCTTTAAAAGAATGACCCCATAACTCAGTCAGTTATTATTTTTATTCATAATGAAATCACTAGGGCGAATCCGAAGAATAAGAGAAGGAGCTCCATACTGAGAGAACATTTCACTGTAAAGCCAATGGCCTGCAGTACAAGAGCCATACACTCAGAGCACAGTGACCTCCCCTGTTCATCACTCCATAAAAACAAACCTCACACAGACACACACACAGAGCGCACTTTGAATAGTTCCTGCTGTGATATCACATTTCTGTTACGCAGTAACGTCAGCCTGATGAATGAGTTTCAGGGCAGGTGAGATCCAGAGGAACACTGATACCCCACAGTTCACCTACCTTCGCTCACATTCACAAAGCTAAAGAATCTCTTTCCTGTTCTTTCTTGTTTGGGATAAAAGGTTTCACAGACACTGGCCATGAAAATCCTGTCTTCTATGCAGTCTTCTGAGTAATGTTGGATTTGTACTGCTTTCTTGCCATATATGGACTGAGTGGACTGGGGAATGAAAAACACATGAACAGTGTTTCCATACTGCATCACACACTTTTGTGAGGAAATGTCAGATAAAACACCTGAAAAGTGGCAATGACAGCCGACATCACCACAAGGCAATAAAATAGTGTGGCCTTCAACTTCTTACCAACATAGTGCTGTCACCAATTTCCATTTCCTTTGAACAACTGTTATACTATATTCAGGGGCTAAGCTGGACTGGAGCAGACAGTTCCCGTTAAACCTAGGCATTCAGACATTCAGTGATGGATTGACCCACACTCCCTCATTTTTTCCCCCGCATCCCTCTCTCCTCCCATAGAGTCCCAGTCATTTTTAGACACACCTAAAGCCGGCTGTTTCGTTCGGACTAAAGGCGCAAAACTTCACATACACACCTAGGGCAGGTCCCCAAGCACTACTCCACAGTCATACTGTCCCGCACTTGTCCATCTGTCATTTATTCATCCCTCGCTCCTCCCATAGAGTCCCAGTCATTTTTAGACACACTTAAAGCCGGCTGTTTCGTTCGGACTAAAGGCGCGAAACTTCACATACACACCTAGGGCAGGTCCCCAAGCACTACTCCACAGTCATACTGACTCGTTCCTCCCATAGAGTCCCAGTCCCACTGTCACCAATTTCCATTTCCTTTGAACAACTGTTGTACTATATTCAGCGGCTAAGCTGGACTGGAGCAGACAGGAGCAGGGCTGCTGCATCTTAGGTTAATTGGGATCCACCTTATTTAGATTGGGTCTCCTCTTTTAGACCTGGTCTCAGTCTGGACATCATTTAGTCTCAGCTTTGTCTTGGTCTCTACATTGTTTGGACTCAGTTTTATCTGGGTCTGGATATCATATGTTCAAGTCTAAATCTGTACAATTCTGTCATTGGCTACACCAGGAATTCCTCCCTGAAGCAACAGCTTTTCTCTTAGGCCATTTGGAGTTTTGCCCTGTCTGAGGCCATGGGGAGCTTCTGTCTGTTGGTGCAGTTCCTGATCGACATGTAACTTGGACGTCTTCCCTTGTCCTTCACCTCCCTTTATCCAGGGATCTACCTTTTTATGTTTCTGTGTAACTTTCTGTACAGCTCTAAATCTGAGAAACTGCACCCTTAGGCATTGAGATGGATCTTACTCCATTCTGCAGTAATCACTTTGTGAGGGAGTGGCAATAGCTCTACACCTCATGCTCTCTTCCACATTTATCAGTATTATGCTACTTTACATCTCAGAACGTTCAGTTCTCTCAGACAAATTTCCATTCACATTACCCAACATCAATGTTTCAATCTACCACATCCTTCTAAATGTTAAATGGAATGGCCAACCAGGCTAAAGGAGCTGGTTAGCATTAGCTAACTTGAATGCTACCAGCTCTTATTTTTATACAACAGGATTAATTTAGTTGACAACAAACTATTGATTTTGCCGCTGTCCACGGTGCCTCCAAACACAGACTTGTTGGTTGTCTCCACCAAGACAAAAGCAGCACTCTGCTTTTAGCTGTTTCTCTTCAGATTTACAGTTCTCTTCAGATTTTTTCAGTTCTAATTTAGCAGAACGGCAGATGGAAAGAAACCATAACCTCATGAGCTGACACCAGTGCAGAATAGCACAGTACAGCCCTGAGAACTTGGCTTTACGGTTGAAAAATAGGGCTTTGTATTGAATGTTCCACAGTGTAATCCACATAAGCCTCTTTATTACCGCAGGGCTTAACATTTTCTAAGTACAGAGAGGAACTGTTTCCAATAGCATCTCCACTTTGACACATTTGGGCACAGAACTAACCATTAGCTAACTGTCCCTAGGGTCACAGGACTTGACGTAAACAGTAGCAGGGCCAGGGATTGGGTGGGATGACATTTATATTCAAGCTTTATTTGAATGTCAAACCTCTAAACTCATTTATGACCACATAGATTTACACATTAGTCATAATGCCAGGAATATATATGCAAAAAAATGACAGAAATAACCCGGGTTGTTTAGAACGGCCAGTAAAATATATATTAAGATTGTTTATTAGTGTCTGCTTCAGAGGGTGAGAAATGAATGTAGCGTGCATGTGCTTTCAGAGAGATTTCACAGTCTGCTGAAAAACATGTAGCTACAACCAGAGGAATTCCACACAGCTCGCAATTTTAAAATATGGCATGCCAAAATGAGGGTGTGGTGGGAGGAGTTACAGAAGTGTTGTAAGAACAGTGTAGAACTGCTCAAATGAAGGAGAGATGGTGATGCTAGTATGATATTATTGGGCACCAGGCTGTATATACTATCTTAATAACAGAATGCAATTGTGGCATGTCTTTCCATCGATTTCCGAGGAAGCCAGGAGCCAGTGAGTCACCAGTCACCAGAGGAGTGTTAGAATAAACAGAGATTTAGAGTTAGCTTACCCTAAAAATAACCTCCAAAGGTTTTGTTATGTTTCATGCTGATATGCAAATGATGTCAGCTGACCATCACCTGTAAATGCTTCATTTTGTCCTGGTCTTGGGCTGACACCATGTGAACACAGGTGGCACACTCCCGTTTCTCAGTTAGCTCTGACTAGTGAGCAATCATACTTACTATGCAGTCTTCGGAAAAGTGTTTGGCGTGCACTTTTGTATTACCTGTATTACCTGTTAGCTTGTTGATACATTACCTGCACATATGGCCCAACATCTCTGTTTAGCTTGGCAGCCCACTGGCAACAGGTGTCCGACTGACTTGGGAATCAAAGTTCAAGACAAGCCATGACCAAATTCTCACCTTCGAGAATTGTACAGTAAAGCCTGGTGCACAACAACATGCCATATTAGCATCACCACCTCAACACGTTTTTACTCCCTCATTAACACAGCTCTGTGCCGGTCATACTCCACTTCTGATATTTCATGCAGGTCATTTTCAGTATGGTGACCACATGAAAAAAGCCCAAGCGCTGCGAACAAGGAGCCACAATCTAATTTGACTGGATCGTAGTTTTAGCCCGCTGCTAACTCTATGAGGAGTTTTGAACATGTCAGTTAACTACAGTCAGATCACATGTGGAAGAGTGCTGGCAAAGGAAGAAACTGAGTTGGATAAAAAACATTTCCTAAAGCTGTTTTTCCCAAATGTTGGCATTCAGGGTAAATTACAGACAGCAGATCCCGGAAAGAGCACGCTGAATGTTTAACTGTTGATAAAGTCTTTGTGGGAGTCAGGACAGTTCCAGTTCAGAAATACACCCCAAAACAAACGCCTCAGTCGGATCCCTGAACACGCTCGAAAACTCTTTAGCACTTTCAGTAAAGACAAAAAAATTATGCTGGAGCTTCACCAAGCCAAACACTGCCCTGTTTTGAACAAGCCTGGAGTCAAACCCGAACCCGTTCAGCGCCAGATCCCTGATCTAGTGTAATATTCCTGTCTTTGAATGAAGAAACACAACACATCTCATTCATTCATCACTCTGAAGTCATGGCTGTCACTCAAATGCTCATAAAGAGAAGAGCATGAGGGCTCACTAAAACCACATATCACAAGCAGCAACACATCCTCCAATGCAGTGCAGCAGGAAAAGTTCATTTCCCCCAGCGTTTAGGAAGAGTTGACACTCTGCGTATATCTGCGCTTTTGGTCAAATCAGCTTCCTTTGCAAACAGCTCTTGTCTCAGTAATACTGTAATTCTGCACCAGTTATTTCTCATAGCTCACTAAAACGAAAGGAAAGTGCAGGATGTAAATGTGCAATCCAGCTCACATATGTGTTTGGAAGTAGAAGAATTTTTATATTTGAATAAAGTTTCAATTTGGTGGAACGTTGTTAAATACAGTCCTGTTTGCAGAAAGGAAAAGTCCCTCCTTCACATTCTTCTTGTTTTTTGTTATGATTAAACAAACAATAAAAGAGAATCTGTGTTTACAGAGTTGAAATGTAAAGTTAATAATATAACCATGTTAATAATTATATATTTTTTTAAATAGAAGAACCATCCAGTTCTAACTAGACATTGAACAGTTCTCCAAATCAGTAACATCATCATAATACTGTAGTCACCTAAACAGAACATTACCATTCTCACCATCTGACTGCTCGGAGATTAAAACAACAGCTAGTGCTGCAGGTATGTACTGTATACCTATATGCATAATTCAGTGTTTGAGATGTACATAAAGTTATAGACAGTTATTGATTGGTTTGATGTGAAACTCAGATGCCCTCTACAACAGTACCACTTTCACACCAACCACCTATCTACAGGCAGCTTACATATTTTGATATATGAAGCATGTTGGTTTTAATCAGCAGGCAGATCTGCGGGGCAATCACTGCTGCTCTAATGCTGTCAGCTGTGTGTGTAAAACTCTTATGCAGCTATGCAGTGTACTCTCTCTCTCTCTCTCTCTCTCTCATTTTTTTTCCCACACGCTGATGTGCAAGCTAGATCTGTGGGGTCATTTCCGCTGGTCTAATTTTCTCTCGCTGAATAAACCAATGCAGTTTCCGTCAAGGTCCTGTTTTAGTTTAACAGAGTGCAGAGTGGGGCTGTGAAGGGGTCTGGGTTACATAGCTGCCAGGCTGTATAGGTAAGCCAGCATCCATGATGTTTCAGACACAGCCTTTAACTGGAAACCACTTCATCTTTCATCGCCCGCAGGCTTCCACTCTTCCTTGTTTGTAATGTTTTTGTTTAGACTGATAGTGCATGCCAAGATTTCAAATATTAGACGTGGAAATAGGAGATGAATTCTTTTGGTTGAAAAGTTATCTGAGTCTGTGTTTTATGTTTCAATTAGTCATAAAATCGTTTTTACTGAAAACAAGCTACAAATCAAATCAAATGACTTTTATTGTCACGTCACATTTTCACAGGTGTGAAGGTGAGCGAAAAACTTGTTCCCCCACAGTACTTAAATCCAAAAACTATACATTAGACAATAAATATAAACAATACTAAGCACAAAATCTCTGTTTATCCTAATATCGTTTTATATAACAGTAATATAAAGTTATGAATAAGAACTGTGATATATGCAGGGTATGATATATACAAGGTATACAGTGTCTGTTCCTGCTATTCTCCACCACAAGATTTAGTGGCACAAACTCAAGCTCACTTGCTTGATCTAAGGATCACACACAAAGGACATGAAAAACACATTTTTAGTCAAAGGCAATGGCCCAACATGCTGCACTTACCAGGAAGTGAAGGAACACTGTTTCACTGCTCCAGGTGATCTTTCGAAAACTGCAGGTCTTCTGAATATTGCAGTTTTTAAAAAAACTGTGATTCTGATAAATAATCAATTAATCTTTCAGCTCTAGTGTCGTAGAAGAAAATCTGACCCTACTGACGTGAGTTTAAGCATTCTAGTCACTTGGACATGGCAGACCGTCATGCCAAAATCAGCATAGCAATAGTATTTCTTACATGAGCCCCCAAGTACAGTACACTGTACTGTTTCCAAAACTGTCTCGATGCCCTGCTGCCCACACTGTCTCCTCAGAAGGAAGCGTTATCCACTGTGTCAGTACTCATGTTTTCTGCTCTTTTATTCCTAACTGAATCAGTACTAACACAGAGTATTATGGGATGTAACTAACACAGAGTATTAGGGGTGTGTAAGGCAGTGAAGGACACATTTACACTACCTTCATAAAACACCCAAAAGTAGGACCTGCCGCAGGCAGCGTCTTATATCAACATTAGCTTCAGGCATGACTGACTGTAGCAAGATTAATACTGACAAGACGTGACTAGATTTCTATCGATATGAATTTAATATAAAATATCTGATTATATAAAGTCATTATTATTGTCAAGAAGTCACAAGGGACTTTTATTTTGAAGGAGTGGTTGTGTAGGTGAGGCGTTAACAGCCTAAAATAACGGTGTAGCATCAGCCTCTTTCTTTCTGTTCACTCTACTGACCCATGACTGCACACCGTCACACTCTTTTAGCCTCTTTATTAAGTTTGCGAACGACACAACTGTAGTGGGTCGCATTACACACGTGGACAAAATTGTTGGTACCCCTCGGTTAATGAAAGAAAACCCCACAATGGTAACAGAAATAACTTAAATCTGACAAAAGTAATAATAAATATAAATTCTATGGTAATGAACAAATGAAAGTCAGACATTGCTTTTCAACCATGCTTCAACAGAATTATATAAAAAAAATACACTCCTGAAACAGGCCTGGACCGAAATGATGGTACCCCTGAAAAATGTGACCAAAGGTACATGTTAAATCAAGGTGTGTTCGCTAATTAGCATCACAGGTGTCTACAATCTTGTAATCAGTCAGTGGGCATATATATAGGGCTACAGGTAGTCACTGTGCTGTTTGGTGACAAGGTGTGTACCACACTCAACATCGACCAAAGGAAGCAAAGGAAAGAGTTGTCTCAGGACATTAGAAAGAACATTATAGACAAGCATGTTAAAGGTAAAGGTTATAAGACCATCTCCAAGCAGCTTGATGTTCCTGTGACTACAGCTGCATATATTATTCAGAAAGTTAATATCCATGGGACTGTAGCCAACCTCCCTGGACGTGGATGCAGGAGGAAAACTGGTGACAAACCAAAGACGGATAATACGAATGGTAACAAAAGAGCCAAGAAAAACTTCTAAAGAGATTAAAGGTGAACTTCAAGCTCAAGGAACATCAGCGTCAGATCGCACCATCTGTCGATGTTTGAGCCAAAGTGGACTTAATAGGAGACGACCAAGGAGGACACCATTGTTGAAAACAAATCATAAAAAAGCCAGACTGGAATTTGCCAAACTACATGTTGACAAGCCAGAAAGCTTCTGGGAGAATGTCCTATGGACATCAAAAATTTAACTTTTTGGCAAGGCACATCAGCTTTATGTTCACAAACGGAAAAATGAAGCATATCAAGAAAAGAACACTGTCCCTACTGTGAAACACGGAGGAGGCTCTGTTATGTTCTGGGGCTGCTTTGCTGCATCTGGCACAGGGTGTCTTGAATCTGTGCAGGGTACAATGAAATCTCAAGACTATCAAGGAATTCTAGAGAGAAATGTGCTGCCCAGTTTCAGAAAGCTTGGTCTCAGTCGCAGGTCATGGGTCCTGCAACAGGATAATGACCCAAAACACACATCTAAAAACACCCAAGAATGGCTAAGAGGAAAACACTGGACTATTTTGAAGTGGCCTTCTATGAGCCCTGACCTAAGTCCAATTAAGCATCTTTGGAAGGAGCTGAAACATCCGTCTGGAAAAGGCACCCTTCAAACCTGAGACAGCTGGAGCAGTTTGCTCATGAGGAATGGGTCAAAATACCTGCTGAGAGGTGCAGAAGTCTCATTGACAGATACAGGAATCGTTAGATTGCAGTGATTGCATTCTGATTGATTTCTGTTACCATTGTGGGTTTTTCTTTCATTAACCGAGGGGTACCAACAATTCTGTCCACGTGTGTAGCAACAACGATAAAACAGACTACTGGAACGAGATGAGTCACCTGGCCTCACTGCATCACTGGCCAGGAAGGCTCCTCAGCGGCTCTACTTTCTCTGCAAGCTAAGACGAGCTAGAGCCCCCACCCCCATCATGTGCACCTTCTACAGAGGGGCCATCGAGAGCAACCTGATCAGCTCTATCACTCTGTGGTATGGGGGCCTGCACAGCATCCTGCCGCAGGACCCTCCAGTGCACCGTGAGAGCCGCTGAGAATATTGTCGGCCCTCTCTGCCCTCCCTTCAGGACTTATACAGCACCCGCCTCATGCGTAAAACCCTCCGCTTGGCAGGACATCTACAGCTGACCAGTTCATTCTGCTGCCGTCAGGGACGAGACTGCAGAGTCTAGGACCACCAGGATGTCAGGATGCTTAACTCTCTCCCTGCTCTGCACACCCCGCTACCTCCCACCGCCCCCCACACACACACTTCTGCCCCTGCACACACAAACTCAGCACCCTGAACCCCTCATTAATACCAAACTGGGATGCACACACTTTAAACAGCCTTTAGGATTTTATCCTTGCACCCCTCCTTAATCCTGAATTAACACTGAACTGTGACTTTTTCAACTGGTCTGCACTTTACACAGCCTTAATGTTATTCAACCTGCACTAATGTTTATACAGGCACTGTCATACCACTCTAATCCTGCATCTTAATTCTGCTAGTGCACATGTCACTTTATCATCCTTATTGTCTCCAGTGTCTCATAGTCATGTCTATCTCAGGGCCCTTATTTTATTCTATTGTATGTCTTGCGTCAGTCTATTTTAGATTTATTTTAAACTAAAATTGTCTATGTTTGTTGTTTATTACATTGACTATACTCGTGTTCTTGTTTTAACTGTGATCTGTTTATCGTTAAATGTTATTTTGGAGAGTAACACAGTTTGAATCCTCTGTATGTCTTGTACATATTGAAGTATTGACAATAAACCTACTTGACTTTATTTGCACGCTGATGTGCGAGGTAGCCTCTCAGTTGCTCTATTTTTTCTATTATTAAAGTTTAATTTAACATATATCAGCAAAGAATGTGTACACTAGACTTTAGTGAAGTCCACAAAAGCTGGCCGTGTTTCTGTGGTGATACTGAGCTTAATACAGTGTGGCATGCTACTAGCAACAGAAAGCCATGCTAGCTTCACAATACATAGAGGTTAATGGTCGTTTATTGTACACTGTTCAAAAAGTTTTTGCGCGCTGTGAATTCACATATACTGTAACCAGAGCACACACAGTTACAAGCATGCTGGTATCAGCAGGTAGATCTGCGGAGCAGTCGCTGCTGGTCTAATGCTCTCTGCTGTGTGGTTGAAAACTCTCGTGTAGGTATGCAGTGTAATCCCTCTCTCTCTCTCTGTCTCTCTCTCTGTCTCTCTCTCTCTCTCTCTCTCTCTCTCTCTCTCTTTTCTTTCACACGCTGCTGTGCAAGGCAGATCTGTGGGGTTATTTCCGTTAGTCTAATTTTCTCTTGCAAAACAAACCAATGCAGTTTCCTATTTTAATTTGACAGAGTGCAGAGTGGGGCTGTGAAGGGCTCTGGGTTACATGGCTGCCAGGCTGCTTACTGTATAAGTAAGGAAGCATCCATGATGTTTCAGACACAGCCTTTAACTGCCAACCACTTCGTCCTTCATCGCCCGCAGGCTTCTGCTCTTCCTTGTTTGTAATGTTTTTGTTTAGACTGATGGTGCTTGCCAAGATTCCAATCTGGAAATATGAAGTGGAATCTTTTGGTTGAAAAGTTATCTGAGTTCATGCTCTATTCTTAAACTGTCTATGTGTGGTAATGTATATGTATCAACCTCAGTCTCAGTGTCTACATTACATAGAGTATCTGTTACTACTGTTCTCTATCACTGAAGCCAGTTTAGTTTAGTGACACAAACTTAATTTCACTTGCATGATTTAAGGATCACACACAGGACAAGTAAAACACATATCTAATCAAGGGCAAAGGCCCAGCATGCTTTGCCTACCAGGAAGTAAAGGGACACTTTATTTCACCTCTTTAACCCCATCTATCTTTCTGTTTGCTTTTTGTCTAGTCTTTGAGACATTTGTTGTACCTGACTTGGCCAGCTCGGGCGTCCTGTTTTTCTCCTTTTTCTCTGACGAGGTTTTTCATTCCCTCTTTAGAGTATAGTCTGATGTTCAAACACTAAGACCTTTTTTGTTCTCCAGTGGTTCAGTGTTTCTCTCTGTCTCCCAGGCTATCTTTCAGTCTCTCTGTCTCTGGTCAGGTCTCAGTAGGGATGAACTGAATATTCGCCAACCGTAATTATTTTTATACCACGTTTAGTGTTTAGCTGAATAAGAGAAAACACAGAATCGTTTATACCGAACAATCACATTTTTAATAACTGAGTTACCTATTTTTAGTTCCCGCATGTAGAAGGGAAACAGAGTTTATTCATTAGCATCAACTCTAGTGCTCTAGAGTAATACTCACTCCAATGCCTAATTATTTCCATACAGGAGCACACTAGCACTTCCCAGCTTCAAGCATTCGAGCCAAACAGAACAGAGCTAGAAATGCCAGCAGCTTCTCAGCGTATACACATACAGAGACACATACACGCACACACATGCGCACACACACACGCACACACATGCGCACACACACAGACACAAACACTCACTCACTCACTCACACACACGCACACACACATTCTCACATGCACACACTCCCACACTCACTTACACTCACACACATTCACACAGACACACACAATCACTCACACTCACACGCACACACACATACTCACACACACTCACTCACTCACTCACACGCACACACTCTCTCACACACTCATTCACACTCACACATTCACTCAAACACACACACTCACACGCACACATATTCACACAGATGCACACGCACACACACACACTCACACAAGCACGCACACACACACACACATTCACTCACACACTCACGCACACACACACATTTATTCACACATATTCACACAGATACACACACACACACTCACACACACACTCTCACATGCACACAGACACACACAATCACTCACACACACCCACACTCACACGCACACACACATACACACACGCACACACTCTCTCACACACTCATTCACACTCACACATTCACTCAAACACACACACACACATATTCACACAGATGCACACACACACTCACACACACTCACACAAGCACACGCACACACACACATTCACTCACACACTCACGCACACACACACACACTTACTCACACACACACTCACAAAAAATTCACACAGATACACACACACACTCACACAAGCACACGCACAAGCACACACTTGCACTCACACAAGCACACGCACAAGCACAGGCACACACACACACACACATTCACTCACAAACACACACACTCACTCTGACACATACACACTCACTCACACATATTCACACAAACACACACACACACAAACACACACTCACACACACACACACATTCACTCAAACACACACACACTCACTCACTCACTCTGACACATACACACTCACTCACACACTCACACATATTCACACAAACACACACACACACACACAAACACACACACATATTCACACAAACACACACACACAGTGGATACAGTAATAACAGCTCTGAGGTAAATGTGAGGTAACTGGTCATGTGACTGTATTAGTGTACTACACTGTATGTCAAAACTTATTTTCTCTACTGCATAGTAGACACAGGGGGCGTATACAGTATACAGTACACAGTACACACTACAGTAGTATGCAGTATTTAGTTTTGAATATAGCCCGTGAAAAATTTTAATCAGATCACTTCCTGTTGGTAGATGAACTTTGACACCACTTGTGGTAAGAACTATCTGTAGGCCCGTGAGGATATTTCAGGGTGCAGCATGGCAGTATAGTAGCACGCCATTTCAAATACAGCCAGTATCTCTCGCTCGGGCACACACACCCTTTCTCTCTGGCTCTGTCTCACTTGTGTTTAAAGAAACACAAAAAAAACCCAAATATAAAAGATAAAATATAAAAGATAAACTCGCAGCCAGTAAGGCACTCTCTGTGAATTCAGCAGGCACATGTTGGCTGGGATGCATTTTTGGTTATATATTCAAGTTATATTGTGCTTTGTTGCAATTTCCACTTATTTAGTGAGTCATTTAATTGTTCATTGGCCCTGGTTTATACGGTCTGCTACATTCAAAAAATATTGTAATAAATATAAAGAATAATTTGCTAATGTTCAGTGTCTTTTACTTATTGATGTAATGCAAGTTATTTAAACAGGTATCAGAGCATACTTATTTCCAGCCATATTTTAAGATTTATTCCCAAGTAAAATGATGTTGTTGCATGAACAGATCATTTCTCTAATATTAAAGGTGCAGTATGCAATGTTAACCTGATGTTAACCTAATATACTTTGGTCAAATTCAGCTATTGTTTCCTCTCGGCCCAACAGCTGGCCATTTCATGTGCGTGCTGGGTACATAGCCCTAGATCAGGAGCAAAAGTTAGGAAAGAAGATCTGACGAGGGCGAAGAGCCATGTTAAGTGGTGTATTTCAACAGTGGAAAGATGGCGAGATTGAAATTGGGTTCCTATTTGCCAGCTGCTTGTTCCAGTTTTCGGCCCTTCCACTTGAAGCACCTGAATTAAGCTGCAGCACCATTTAAAGGGCAACGATTCCTACACAGGGCTCTAGACTAACTTTTTGAACTGGTTGTACTGGTGCGCCTAACGTTTTTTCTTAGGTGCACCAGCACCAAAGTTAGGTGCACCCAAATTTTCAACTGCATCACATTCAGCAGTTTTACATGTTCACTTTTTCTTTTCTTTTTTTAAATCGCTGTCCATATAGGCAATATTGACTTGTAAATGATTAACTAATAATGTGATCAACATAAAGTTCTTTATTTGAAGCACAGTTCTACAAGAAAGGTAACACTTGGGCAGTGCATTTGTCGGGCGTGTAATGTGTTTGATAGATGCGTTGTGCTTTTTCAGCGCTTCAATTCGAAATGTATTAGAACCAGTCACAAACGCACTACTGCCGGCCATGGTCTTCCCACACTCCTTACAGTCAGTGCAGGCTGGGACTCGGAGTCGATCGTATGTGGCTAGTTATCTGATGCCGTCTCCGGACCAGGGCTTGACATAACCAACGCTCTGACACGGAGCCACCAGCCTCCCAGGTTACGCAGCTACACCCGCTCTGTTTATCTGACGGGCCTAGGCTACTCACCGCTCTGGGGTGCGTTTCACGTACAACGACGGAGGTTAGCACTGAACTAACATGGTCCGATGCATCGTTAAACTAAACATCGTTTCCCGAAAGCGTCATACTTTGTTAGTACCACAGTAGTTTGAACAATGTTGGTTTGAACCACCATAGTTCGAACCACCATGTTTCCAGATGTGTTTGGTCGGACTTTCACAACGGTAAACTGTGTTAAAGCTCACAAACCGGCAAGATTAAACCAAAATATGATAGTTGTGACCGAAATCACGTAATGAACACATTATTTTGGCAACCCATGTTTATTCATATTATAAAAATCCAACTATAATATTAATATAATCAACAATCAAATGCTAATAAAAAATCTAATAATAATAATAATAAATATAAGTATTAATAATATATTAATGTGCATCATTATCATTATAAACATGGTAATAATATGTAAAGCAAGTTACCAACGTGGTTACCTCCATGGTTTGAACCATGGTTTTGGGAAACACCTGTGTCACAGCTGTGTCGTTCCAACTATGTAAGTTGCTAACGTAGTTAGCAACGATGGTTTTGGGAAACGCAGCCGTCTGACTGCAGCACACGCACTTTTAAACGTACACACGTACAGGAATATCAGGACCACGGCCAATTGAGGAGGGGGTGGTCCCGCCCTTTGCTATCTTCGATTGGTTTAGACCACGAAATTGGCTCTGTTTTTAACTACAGGGAGACTTTCAGAGTCGCGGAGACTTTTTATTTTTCTCCCCATCGAACGGCTGGTCGCACTGGTGCGACCTCAGATTTTTTTTGGTCGCACAATTGAGAAATTAGGTCGCATGTGCAACCAAATTGATCGCACTCTAGAGCCCTGCTACACTACTGTTATTTTCACCAGACAAATGTGCTTATGTTTTATAAAAATCCAAAAATGATAGCACAATCAACAACCCAGCTTTAGAGATCCATGATCTCCTCTACTCAGTACTTCAGACTGCTCCACAGGGAGAAGAAGAAAGAAAGGTTAAAATAAACAAAGTTGAAATGGAGATCACTGTAGTGGAGTTGTTCCAGGGACAAGCATGATGTGTGCCAAAATGAAAGACAAAACCTGTGTACTGCCTATGTCACTTGACCTCTGTACTGACAGACAGTACATGGGAATTACAAAAAATCCACCTGCACAATGATTTCCACGGTGCATGCGATATCTCAAACAGGGTTAACCCTTAGAACCCTGAGAACGCACTATATGGGCAGTGGCTCTATCCTACGCTTCATACGTCATGAAAGGGTTAAGCAACAAAACAGGGACTTCTTTTGAAAAAGACTGATCCTGAGACTGGGACGCCTACAAGTGAAACCTGATAAGAGTATTTACTCAGTTTGAGATGTATTTGGAGATGCCAGTATCATCTGTGATCAAGCACAAACGAACAAATGGAACCCGCAGCCGAACGTTTGCGCATATCAAACAGAACGCAGATAAAATAGTGTCACTTTTTGTCATTTAAAAAGTCAGTTATATCAGCTATATACGGATTAATTCACCGTCACCTGAGGAAACTGCATGAATAACTCACCCTTGGTAAGAAAAGGCATTTGGGCGGAACGGAAAACGGGGTTAGGGTTAGGGTTATCTTCGGCCCAGTGCTCTGTATTACAATTGAGCTTTAAACAATTCACAGAATCAGGTAGAGACTAACGAATAAGAATCTGAAGCTGAACTGGGACAGACCTCCTTTCACTACTTCCTTTTCTTCAGCATGTTCTCCAGCAGTTGGTAGCTACCAAACAGCTCGTAGGTCAATGGGAATGTATTCCGTTGTTTATTCATGTTTGCTGTGTATGTTTCCATATTTTATAAAGTCACAGCAAAACTGACCGGCTGCTTTGAGTATCATATTATACTTGTTTGCATTTGTTGCTAAATCTTATGGGCTGCGGAAGCTTTTGTTGCCAGTCTTGTGAGTTGGAAAAGGTTGGGAACCTCTGTGCTATGCCGTGTTTATGGTAATGTCGGCATTATTTATCAGCGCTCATGTAAAGTTGCAAGAACTGTTTATACATATATAAGATAATAAGCATGCTGAAATCTGAATAAAGCTGCTGTTTACTTATCCGAATGAAGAATGTGGACTGTTTGTTATCTTTAAGCTGGAATAAAATCTCTTTTTTGCCCCACTGTGAACAGCTGTGTGCAGTAATGTGGCACTTAGGCTGATTTATTTTCGCCTCTTCCTCCTGCAGCCGCCCATAGAGTCAGAGTGGAGGATGGAAGGTCAGCGAGTGACTAAAGAGCAGTGTCCTCTCTGCCTCCTTCTGTTTGTTATTCAACACAAGGAATTTGGAAAAGTGTAAAGTGGACACAAGAGGCTCCTGAGAGGATGAGGAAATGCTGTGTTCACACTTTGGCGCAGTGTTTAGGAATTGTGACGCATAAAAGTAAAACTGCAGAAGACGAAAGGTGACGAGAAGTGATGGTAAAAGTGAGAGCAGGAGTTTCCTGCATATTTTCTGATCTACAGACGGGTTATTGTTCTTCTGCCGACCTTGTTGACTTTTCGTTTCAGTTTATGGACCTCTACTGTCCTTCATCCTGTTCAGTTATGCAACTGAATCATTCGGCAGCTTGTAACACATCAAGGTGTTTTACCGCTTAGGACATTTGGTTTAATTTGTTCTGACTCGTTGCCAGAGGCGGAACCAGCAAAGGGGGAATATGGGCACTTAACAAGGACAAATAGATGGGCAATAAAATATAGATGGTGGCATCTAACATAAAGGGCCAATACCATCTATTTTCAATGATGAAGTCTTTTTATGAGATTAGTTTTATATAGTTATATAGTTTAATTATATACAGTATATTTTATATTATATACCACAAACCATGTTTAGAGATTTATAGACTGAGAAGAGGTGGTGCAGTACAGTGTACAGTCTTGCTCAATGTGTGAAAAAAGGTCCAAAGGTGAGTTAATGATTGGTGAAACGGTGTGACTGCATTTGGGTGGCCAAAGGGTCATATTGTGAAGGAAGTAGCTGAATTTGCAGGTGTATGGATGCATACGATCATACGGGTCTACCAGCAGAGGCTAATAATTGTGCCAGGGAAGGCCCCCAGCAAATCTCACCCAATTGCACAATTCCTTGAGGCAAGAGTGGCTGAACATTGATGTGGCCTACATCCAGAAACTTGTCCAGTTCATGCCAAACCAAACCACAGCTGTTATTTGTTACGCGCTATTGGGTATATTCATTCAGAGGTAATTTATTTTTTGTCCAGTGAGTTTATATATGATATAGCAAATGACATATGTAAATGATCTCTTTTCTGATTGGCTGCCATGGATTCATTTGAAAAAAATTCTCCTAACTGAAAAACTGGGGTAAAACTGTTGTAAGTTGAATGGGTGGGACTATTTGTGGTAAGCTGAATCAGCAGGGCTAAACCGCTGAGTGATGAATGAGTGTGGCTAAACTGCTGTCAGCTGAATGTATATGTAAATAGTCTGATCTTCATGACATCACATCATATATGGACTGTACAGATCAGGGAGTGAACAGTGTGCTTTCAAACTTCAAAGTCCCAGAAAGCATCATGTAAAATATTACAAATCTTTATACTGGGAACTGGAGTGTTAAGAAAATTCATAAATACGCTGAAACATTAAACCACATTTCGGATCTGGCTGAGAACTGTGTGGGCTGGGGTAATGGCAGCTTGACTGAGAGTTATATCAGCTTTATCCAGGATGGAAAAGTTCAGACAGACAATCCAACGGAGAGCTGAAGCCAGATGTGAAGGAATGGATGAACCGTTGTAGACGCAGGTAGAAACAGGTCAAAGCAACATGTGAAAAACGAACATGTGAACAAACTATGATGGTGAATCAATTTAACAATTTGCTAGCATTTGGTTATGGTGGGTTAACTGTACCTCACTAAGTTTCTCTGACTCTGAAACGTTTGTGTGTGGGGCAAGAGACGTCAGCCTTGTGATTGGTTTACATAGAGAGGAGAGAAATATGGTGAAGTACAGCAGATATTTATTATAGACGGTGAGAAGATATTCATAAGACACACTTTGTACATGTGGATTGTGGTCCAGAGGCGCGAGATCAACTTTGTTAGAAAGACAAAACAGATTGAGGCTCTTTTGGGGCTTCAGAAAAGTGTGACAAATATTATAGGTCCTTTAATATTACAGTAATGCATTTGATAGAACAGAATGAGCTCAGAGTTCTACTTTCATGGCAGACTGGAGATACATCAAAGAACACATGGCTGAGTAACAAGGGCACAAGGCTTGGTGAAAGTGAAGGTGAAAGGGCAGTTATGGTTATGGTTGATGGTTAATCATGAACCAGCAGCTCTGAAGAGAAAAAAAAAACACACAGTCCTGCTTTCACTCACTCACTCACTCACTCACTGCTTTTTCTCAAAAACAAAGTGACTATCAAAGAAAGAGGTCAGAGGGAGTGCAGGAGACTAGAAAATGACTGTGAGAATATGTAAAGGAGGAGGACTACAGCTCAGAGGAGAAGAATACAATGAAAAGAAAATGAGAGCTTCCTGCACAGGGACAGAAGGCCTAGCAAAAATAATGAGAGAAATAAAAATGTGTCTAATAGTGGAGCTCAGCTTCACTACGGCTGGATTTTTCTGTGGAAAGAACAAACTCTAAAATTTTAGTCCACAACACATTTGTGTTGAATTGCAGTGGCCGAGAAGTGCAAAACAACAATTTAGAAAAAAAACCAAACTAAATTACAAACATAAAAACAAAAATTATTACAGTCAAAACAAATTTGCAACACCTGAAACATATTTACCAATACCAAACAGTTTTACAAACTGCAAATCCAGACTGAACGGGTAGGTTTCACACACAGGAAGTGCTTGTTGTCAATCAAACTGTTTTGCTGTGGTAGAGTGAGTGTAGTTTGGGATGCTCATCACGCTACAGCATGTTTTATCCATTTTGTGGCACGCATTTTAGCCAGCTAGCACGCTTTCGTTTTTCCTGTGGAAGGTCTTTAAAGTTCAAAGAGCAGACGGAAGAAAGAGTGCTCATGCCCCTTCCGTGACCAACCTGCTCAGCTACTGTTTTATCATGAAGCACTGAGCAGCAACAACAGCTCTGTCATGAAGCAGTACAGCGTGCACATAAGCCTAAGACCACTATATGCAACACTAAGGCTGCGTCCGAAATCCCAGTGAGCACTGCTCAACCGGTAAAGCAGTAAGCTCTTTCAGTATGCGAGTACGTAGTAACCATGCAACCTCGGACGTACTACGTCCGCCATCTTGACGACGTCATGTGACGTGAGACATCTCACCGGAAGCAGTAGGTCATCCGGGGAACATTCACCTACTGCTTTATGACTGCTGTGGATTCGGACACACTACACATTCTCGCCTACTGCTTTCGCCCTACTGAGTAGTACGGTAGTAGGTGGTTTCGGACGCAGTGTAAGCGTTGACTGGATTGGCGTAAAGCATGCAGCACCGGGTTCTGAAGTGGTGGTAACGCATTCTCTGGATGATGAAGTTTATTGGATGATGGTCTGGGGCTGTTTTTCATAGTTTGGGCCTCTAAGTTTCAGTGCAGTGTGATGTTTGTACTACAGCATACAAAGATGTTACACAATTATATGCCTCCAACTTTGTAGCAGTTTCCTGTTCCAGCACAATGACACAAATCCCAACAGATGCACTCCAAAATAAACTTCCTTGATGAGTGGAGGCTGTTACAGCCAAAACTGGGGTCAAGTCTGGGCCAATGCCCATGGTTTTGTAATGGATCATCCAACCAGCTCATACATGTGTGATCGCTATGTGTCCACATACATTTGGCTAAATTAAATGTATCAGCCTACACTAAAAGTGAGACTAACCCTCTAACCCTCTGATATGAAGCTATACAGTCTTCGGACTGTCCATTGTCTGTTTGCCAGCTTCCTCCTACTGGTTGTCTACTGCTACACGCTGCTGCGAGCCCTCTCCCTATTCCCATACCGCTAGCGGCTGCAATATGTGGTGAGTGAATTAACTCATACACTCGGCTGCTCGCTATCAGTCTCTCGTTCCGCTGCGCATGCTTACCTGGCCTACTAGTGTATGTTCATGCACTCGGCTGCTTGCTACTCTCGGTTTATATCATACTTAACAGATAGATCTCAGTTTGTGACCTTAGGGAAGCACAGATCAAACACTGCTCTGGTTACTCAGGGAGTCCCTCAGGGTTCTGTCCTTGGTCCTCTGCTGTTTATCATCTATATTTTACACCTTGGTAATATTATTCGATCTCATGGCCTCAATTTTCATTGTTATGCCGATGATATTCAGATTTACCTCAGCCTCAAACCCACTGACTCTTCTCCACCTTCCTCACTGCTGCACTGCATTCAGGAGTTAACAAACTGGTTGAATGCTAACTTTCTGAAGCTTAATAGTAAAAAAACTGAGTTTATAATTATTGGCACTAAGACAGCTGTCTCTGCTTACTCCGACTGTGTGCTTGTCGTTAATGACACACCAGTCACCCCATCCACTACTGTGCGGAACCTTGGTGTTCTGTTTGACCCCTGCCTCAGTTTTGTTTCCCATATCAAATCTCTGATAAAAAGTCTGCATTTTTTCATCTTCGTAATATTGCTAGGCTCCGCCCACTGCTTACTTTGAAAGATGCTGAGACTCTGGTTCGTGCATTTATTTCATCTAGGCTAGATTACTGCAATGCTCTGTTCCATGGTCTACCCTCCAAAACCCTTCGCCCTCTACAGTATATTCAAAACCCCGCAGCCAGAGTCTTAGTACCCACCAAGAAATCTGCACACATCACCCCCATCCTTCTTCAGCTACCCTGGCTACCAGTTACAGAGCGCATCCACTGTAAGATCCTTCTCCTGACCTTTAAAGCCCTACACGGCCTAGCACCCACCTATCTGTCAGCCCTCCTTCATCCTTATGTTCCATCACGTCAGCTAAGGTCCTCTGACTCTGGTCTCCTAGCTGTTCCTAGGTCCAGGCTTTCTTCTATGGGTGGCAGGTCATTTAGTGTTGCTGCCCCCACACTCTGGAACTCCCTACACTTATCTATACGCACTTCACCCTCTCTTTCCATCTTCAAAACTCACTTAAAAACGTACCTTTTCTCTAAACATTTTCATTCTTCATGATAAATTTTTTTTGTTTATTTGTTGGTTTATTTTTGTGTTTGTAAAGCGTCCTTGGGTTTGTGAAAGGCGCTATAGAAGTGTACACTATTATTATTATTATTATTATTATTATTATTATAACATTATAACCTCCATTTTCCAAAGTGCATTTTCTTTTAGTCAGCACATTGTCAAATAAACACATCATGGTTTATTTCAGAGCGGTTCATTAAGTTTTGTAAATGCATTGTTGTATTATTGCCATAATGCATTTACAGAACCCAGTGACAGCAAAAACAGCCTACTAAATGCAATGCGTTTGCATTACGTTACTAGTAGCACTTGCTGTGTTTGCAGTTGACTCTGCATTTTTGCTAACTAATCATTAGCATGTGTCAGCAGTGGACTAACCCAGGACGATATCCCAACTCTTTCACCAGATCCGCCACACTCAGAATGCAAAAGTATGAATACAACATCTTTCTGCCATCATTCAACATGCTTTACAAAAGACAATTCTGATTTAAATACCGAAAAAACTAGTACGAGAACTAGAAATTAAAACTATATACACCCATCATGAAAAGAATAGTTGGACAAGTAGTTGCACCCAGAAGGAATGAATCAACATGAATAAAACTTGGTGTGTAGGTTTAGCACTGTGAGACATGCAAATGATTCAAGTTTAAAGCTCAGCCGCACATGTGACATAAGCAAGGACAAGGCTTATTGCTGTACCAAACTGACCCAATGTGACATAAGCAAGGACAAGGCTTATTGCTGTACCAAACTGACCCAACAAGCATGATTCTG
This sequence comes from Prochilodus magdalenae, assembly GCA_024036415.1. Classification (NCBI taxonomy): domain Eukaryota; kingdom Metazoa; phylum Chordata; class Actinopteri; order Characiformes; family Prochilodontidae; genus Prochilodus; species Prochilodus magdalenae. The sequence continues at coordinate 414,736 of JAMWET010001815.1, forward strand.
GACATTGGCGAGCAGTGATGCCCTCTACGAGTCATTCTGTTAGTGCCAGCACCATTTGCCAATGGCTGTACAATGCAGGACTACATGCATGTAGACCATTACAACGACTTAACACCACGTCAACCTCATCAAAGACTACAGTGGTGATTCCAGATTGTCATGTAGTGACTCAGCTTTTTCACTGACAAGTCCTGCTTTTGTCTTGGTGGAGACAACCAACGAATTTGCCCGTGAAAGTACCGTGTTCAGCGCCAAGATGAACGGTTTGTTGTCATGCATCACATACCCAAAAGGCCTGGTGTAATTCCACCTCCAACCCTACCGCAAAATCTGTAGGAACTGCGTGATAATAGTTAAGATGCATAGAATGGAACCTTTATAACTGAGTCACATGCATGTTGCATTAGCAAACATGACGGCCTGATCATTTATTGTTCCTGGTAACCTTTATCTTCCTTTTGAATAGCAGTGCAATCCCACACTTCCTTCTGGGTGCAACTATGCCTTTGATACTTATTAGATGTATTTACATGCAGACCTGGTCTGTCTAGAAGGTATATACATGGCTGGAGTAGGGGTGGAGGGGTGTAAAGTTCAAGATCTAGTGGGAAATGAAACATACGGACCATGAAGAGAAAATTTGGTTATACACACAGCCAAGCAGAAAACAGCCGAATAGGCAAAAAAGTCATATTGAACAGGAAAAGAGTGCACAGTGTCACTGCAAGCACTTTGTTTAAAACATTTATTGGAAATAAACATGTGCATATCTCCACATGAGCAAACAATCTAAACAATATGTATCTTCATATTCAGATATGGCTATAGGTGCTCTGGTGAGAAGTAGTAAGCTTCATTACAGCCATATGCACATCCTAATCAGTAACATCACATGAACAAACCATGTATGTCTACCAACTAACCAACTAATGATCCTTTGCTCTAATTAGCTTCCAGTTGTTCACTATTAGAGCCTGATAAAAGTTTGGATACTTTTACTGGCACTAACTTCAGGTTTGGGGCTGTTGCCACAGCACTGTTGATGACTGCAGATGTGCTGTGAAGAACAAAAAAAAAAAAGACACAGATCCATCCTCTTTTATTGAGGCAACATTGGCATGAATCAAATATTCATGTGATCTAGGTCCATATGTGAAAGAGATTAGATCCGCATGTTCACGCAGCTTTAAAAACAATCAGCTCTGTAACAGAGTGGACGGACAGTGGACTGCTAACACACTAACTCGCAGCCACCACCACATCAGTGTGACTGCAGTGCACTACCCAAATGCCTGCTGTGTGGTGGTCCTGTGGAGGAAGAACAGGCTGAAATGGGGCTGACGAGGTATGCAAAGAAACAGATGCACTACAGACTGTAACTGTAGAGCTACAAAGTGCACCTATAGTAAATGACAGGTGATGGTAGCTGATAAAATTGAAACTCTGATGTTTCACCTGATGTTTGATTTGCAGACACTGCATATCGTTGTTCTCGTTTTACTACTTTCATCCACAACATGATTCTTAAATTCTAACTTTACTATTTATGCCACTTCCATGATACAAGCTCCTTTGTACGTTGGTCTGTGCTGGCCTCATGCATTTTGATCCAGGTTTGTGCACATTGAAGCAGAAATCACATCTCAAAACATAATCATGCAAATACAGCTCTGGAAAAATGTAATAGCCCACCTCAAAATGATCAGTTTCTCTAGTTTTCCAGCTTATGGGTTTGTGGTTAACCAAAAAGAGCAGTTTTGTTTTATTGTTTTGTTCTTTTATTAACCAGACGCTCACTGTGTCTGCCAGTAAAGCTAGAACCGAAAAGAACCTGCTGTACATGTGGAGATAGAAATTTAAGAAGAAACTGGAGTGGTGTCTTATTTATTTCTAGGGCTGCATACAAGTCAAATAACATATTTCAAGTCCAAGTTCAAGCCATGAATACCAAGTCAAAACCAAACAGAGTCTTTTAAAAGAGTTAGTGAAGCAAGTCTGCTGTCCTACAAACCATTCATCTTGGCACTGACCACGGTGCCTCTACACATTTACGGCATTTAGCTGACGCTCTGGATAAGAGCGTCTTACAAGGTTAATCATATTACAGGTGGGCCAATGTAGTGTTAGGAGTCTTGCCCAAGGACTCTTATTGGTGTAGCACAGCATAGTCACCCAGACCGGGATTCAAACCCCAGTCTTCCACATGTGGTGGTGGCTCCCTGGCAGGTAGTGGTGTTACCTGCTGAGCTACACCAACCACTCATTGTAGGTCTCATTGGCAGTCTCTACAAAAGCAGGACTCATCACTGAAGATGACCTGCTGCCATTCTGAGTCACTCCATGACAGTCTGGCACGAAACCATTGTAGTCTTTGGTGACACTGATGTGGTGTTACAGACAATTGTTGTAACGGCCTGCATGAATGTAGTCCTGCATTGTGCAGCCGGTCGCCAATGGTCCTGGCACTAACATCTGCAGTGATGGCTGTTGAGTCAGTCAGGTACATTAATAAGGCCAGGCCCTGCCTACGTCACATGCACAAAAAACATGAAGGGGTAAAACTTGAATCATTCACATCTCATGATGTCAAACCAACGCACCAAGTTTCAATCTTGTCGGTTGATTCCTTCTGGGTTCTTGTGCAACTACTTTTTTGTGTAGTCATGAGTGACTAAAGTAAATAAAGAAACCTTCAAGAACTTTATCGTTATCAAGAACAGAGAACAATTTATCAGTGCTGACATCAGCAGGGCAAACAGCAGAATAAAGAGCCGTAGCTCAAGCAGTACCTCTGCCTTAAAGTCATGGTGTCAAATTCCCCTATAACCCTCCCTGCTCTCAAAACCCCCAACCCCATGCCAAATTTAGTCGATCAGCCAAGACTTGTTCAATGTCTGAAGTTTCCTTCTTATATTTTAGCACCAGAGCAATGAGACTAAAGTAGTTAACAAGTAATAGAAGCTTATACCCCACCAATGAGCAGAGTGCTAATTGTAGGTCTGATTCAGGACACACTCTCCTCAAACTGTGTGGGGTTGTTTAGTTCAGTTACCTCTAATAGACTTGATTACATATATAATAGTGGGCACTATGACACACAGTTATAAACACAGTACACACCGTTTTGTGTCTGCATGGTCACTTTAGGGCAGCAGTTAGGGCAGCAGTTAGTGCTGCAGGTGCTCCTTATGCATCTCTGATAATCTCCAGGGATTACAGCTCAGATTATCTCAGCATGTTTCATCACACACAGAGCATATGTTTATGCTACACTGCCGTCATCACTGTCAAACATGCCAAGACTCTGAGCTAAAGTGAATTTAATAGCTATAACTACACAGACAAGGTGATGCCCTTTGACACAGTTCATGCTAAATAGGTTTGAAATATGTAAATTCAAAGATTAAAACATTGTATTTTTCAGTGTGGATTAATATAATGGATATTACATAATCTCTCCGAGAACAACACACAAAAAAACAGTTTATATGATGTAGTTTATAAAAGTTACTGTATTATTGATAGTAGATAATGAATAATTCATTATGGTTCCTGAATAATTCATACCGGATGTTAAATAATTCATAATTAACAGTGGACATTGAATCATTTATAGGTAATATTGAATAATTCATGATAGATATTGAATAATTTAGAGTAAATACTTAATACTTCACTGTGGACACTAAATCATTTATAATAGTTTCTGAATAATTAATAACAGATACTGAATAATTTATAGTGGACACTGAATAATTCATAGTGGGCACTGAGCAACTCATAATAGGTACTAAATAATTTATTTTGACACTGTATGATTCATAATGGACACTGAGTAATTCATAGTGGGCACTGAATGATTCATAATGGACACTGAGTAATTCATAGTGGGCACTGAATGATTCATAATGGACACTGAGTAATTCATAGTGGACACTTAATAATTCATAATACATACTGAATAATTCATAGTGGACACTTAATAATTCATAAAAGATACTGAATAATTCATAGTGGACACTTAATAATTCATAATAGACACTGCATAATTCATAGTGGACACTTAATAATTCATAATAGACACTGCATAATTCATAGTGGACACTGAGCAACTCATAATAGGTACTGAACAATTTATATTGACACTGTATGATTCATAATGGACACTGAGTAATTCATATTGGGCACTGGGTAATTCATAATAGACACTAAATATTTCATAGTGGACACTAAATAATTCATAATAGACACTGCATAATTCATAGTGGACACTTAATAATTCATAATAGACACTGCATAATTCATAGTGGACACTGAGCAACTCATAATAGGTACTGAATAATTTATATTGACACTGTATGATTCATAATGGACACTGAGTAATTCATATTGGGCACTGGGTAATTCATAATAGACACTAAATATTTCATAGTGGACACTAAATAATTCATAGTAGACACTAAATATTTCATAGTGGACACTAAATAATTCATAGTAGACACTAAATATTTCATAGTGGACACTAAATAATTCATAGTAGACACTAAATATTTCATAGTGGACACCAAATAATTCATAATGGACACTAAACTGTTTATAGTGGACACTTAATTTCTAGTGGACACAGAACACTTTATAGCAGAGACTAAACAACTCATAGTATAAACTGAGGGTAAGTTTAATGACTGAATGAGTGTGGGGTAAATGACATGCTGAATAAGGTTAAAGCTGATAACAGTCTTACCTGCCAATGCTGGAACACCTGTGTGAGTCAGCGGCGACGGCAGCATGAGTGAAGCTCCCCTCCGAGCATTTACACCGAGTCAGCAAAGCCACACACAGACAGACAAACAGCACCGCAAACACAACCACACTACAGCACACACACACCAGCCTGCGCCTGTCCTTCCCCATTCTCACACTGTGTAGTACTGACTCACTAAAGCGCCATGCACTCAGACAGACCAGCTGGAGAAAAACACGCCTCCCTTAATTCTTCTTTACTCCTCCTTGACTCCTCCCTCACACCTCCCTTACCTCTCCTTTACTCCTCCTTCTTCTTTCACCTTGTACACTGTATTACAGTAACGCACTCAGTGCACCCAGACAGACCAGCTGGAGAAAAGCACATCTTATTCACACCTCCTTCTCCTCCCTAACTCCTCATTCACACCTCCTTCACCCCTCTTTTTCCTTTCCTATCTATACACCATACTACACTAACTCACTCACCAAACTGCACACAAACAGACCAGCTGGAGAAAAGCATGCCTCCTTCATTCCTCCTGCACTCCTCCCTCTCTCCTCCTTTATACCTCCTTCACTCTTTTTTCACTCCTTCTTTTATACATTGCTACATTGCACTACACTATCTCAACCAGCGACATGCATTTAGACAGAATAGCTGGAGAACAGCACGCCTCCTTCACACCTCCCACAGCTATTCTCTCCTTCCACATTCTCACACTATCCTACACTCATTCACTTATTGCCACCGGCTCAGACAGACCAGCAAAGTACCCCTCCTTCACTCTTCTCTTCCCTTACTCCTCTCTCTACTCTTTCTTTCCACATTCATCACTTTGCATTACACTAAGTCATTATGTGCCACCCTGCTGGAGAAAAACACACCTCCACCACTCCTTCCTCGCTTCTCCTGTACTCTTCCTTCACTCCTTTCTTACTTCTCTTACACATTCTGACACTGTACTACAACTCACTTAGCACCATGCACTCATACCAACCAAACAGATGAAAACTCTTTGTCTTTCACTCCTCCTATACTCAACCCTCAGTACTCCTTTAATCCTCCCACATTCTTCACTCCTCCTTTTTTCCCTCCTTACTCCTTCTTCTCCTTCTATTCTCTCATACTGTACTACACTGACTCACTTAGCACCATGCACTCCGAAAATCAGCAAAAGAAAAACATCCCCCCTCTCTCCTCTTTTACTCCTCACTTACTTCTGCTTCTCTCTTCCTTTACTGCCCCCTTACTCCATACCCATCCTCTCAACTTCTCCTTCACTCCTCCTGAACTTTTTCATTAGACCTACGTCCTCCTTTGCCTCTTTTGCTCTGTTATACTTCTTTTTCTTGTCTACCATTTTACATTTTCACCCTTTCATCACTTTTATTCAATGCCTCTTTCACTCCTCCATTTCTCCTTTACTCCTCTTTCACATCTAATGCATGTGTTACTCCTTCTTAATGGCCAGGGGAGCTTTTACATGCTGGGGTGATTTAACATGGTTTTACCTTTACCAGTCTTCAGAAATCCAGTTTCAGCTTCTGTCCTGTCTTCTAGCTTTTAGCGAGTTTGAGTGGAGAAACGTGATGAGTCCACTAAAGTAATCAACACTACGCTGCAGCACTTTCACTATGTAGCATTCATCTACTCCCATGCACACACCTCCCCACACGTAATCAACGAAGTTAACACAGAAGTGGAGATGCACAGCAAACTTAATAGCCTAAATCTAGTCATGAAGGTCGGAAACATTCTACCACAGTGGTCGGGCTCATGTTCTGCCTGTAATGTAGCTATTGAAGTAACATCGTGCTGCTAACCACATTCACAGAAACTGATAATGACGTTCTTTGGCTTTGGTAGAGAACCGTACACTCTACTGGGCAAAGACATCAGAGTTCCATCTTACAAACGACCACAGGAGTTTCTAATTCAAACACCGGTGCACGGATAACTGAGGGATAGTAGCAGTTACTGAGCAGCAATTGATTGGTCATAACACAGGGAGAGGAGTCTCCTCCTCAGTCTCTCCCATCACCAGCTCCTTCCCCCGGCTTCTATAGTTTCTCTATTACTTGTATTTCTCTTCACATTGTACTTGCTCTACTCTGCTCTGTACCTATCACTCCACCCTCTCTTTCTATGTCATTTCTTTCCCTACTCCTTCTCTCCTCTGGAACTCTTTCTCTTACTTCTTTTTATTCTCTTATAATTTTCTCTCCTTTCTCTTTCTTTGACTGGATGTCCTCCTTCTTTCTTTGCATTAATGAAGCTGATTGTTTGAGGTTCTCAGAGTTGTTCTCAGACTTTTTAAGGTTTCTCCTACACTGACTGACGTGACTCATAAACGCTCGGATAGTTTGATGATTAGTGTGACAAGGGCAGAAAAAACATCTTGCAATGTTTAAAGAGCGTTTTACTCGAGGAATGTCTGAGAACTTTAACCTGGGGGATAACTTAAGCCTTTAGTAAGGACTTCCCAACAGGATTGAGCTTTTAAATGTAATTAAATGTAATTAAAAATCTGTAATACTCAGACAAACAAACTCTTGTTGGTTAGAGATCTGAGAAATGATTTTCTTACTTTTGGTATTTGTAATATTTCCATGTCATTCAGAACAAACACACTTATAGATTTACTGGATATCAGTAAGAATATTACAGTTACAGTTAGCAAGCTAAATACAAACCTCTCTCTGTTTCCTAGTGCCCTCAGTGTACAGTCTCAGACATCGCAGTCAGCAAGGCCCAAGATAAACACTAATGACTCTCAGTGCTGTACTACACCTAGCTAATGTGCTGCGTGCTCTAAGTCCTTCATGTTGTTAGTGTTATAATCACATGATCAGCAACTCGTCACATTAAGCTTAAAACGCCATCGCTGAGCAGTAAAGTCAACAAGGGGACTACTTGGCTAGTTTGTGCATCCCCACTGTCTGATTAACTGACCATTCTCTGTGTTCTAGTAATGTTATTTCAGAAACATAGAAACTTTACAAATATAGAAACCGTTCATTCAATTGTTATGTTGCTTTGTCCAGGGCAAACAAAAACAGTTTGCATTATTGTGAGAAGTCAAGGTGTAGCATCACATTTACTGGCCAAGGTGGGCCTATGTTTCCAGAGATGTGTTCAGTTTGTTCTGTTGTTGATCCCATGTTAGTTGTTGTCAAAACTGTTTACCTTTCGGCAATAGTCCAGTATGGACGGTATGTATGCAAATGGAGAGTATTGGATGGATGGCTTCACAGGAAGAAGGAGCAGTCGGAGGCAGTGTGGTAGAACACATTCTGCATTGCCATGTACTAACTGGAACATAATGGCATTGTCCAAAGGAAAACAAGTCTCCAGAATCTCCAGTCCACTCCAACTTTACAGCAGAGGGCCGAAACCTCATTTAATTTGAATGTAAGTCGGTGGAACTGAACTTTTTAAAAGCTATTTGGGCCATTTCTGTTGTTCCATTCATCATCATGAAGTTTCCCACAGTGTAAACAGCAGCTGCTGTGTTCCAGTGATGGATAAAGGTAAAAATAGATAAAAATGAAAAAGACTAGCTGTTAGGCCAAATGTGTAAAGCGCTGTTTGTGTCTTTCTGAGACACTGTTAGATGACTCTGTATGTCATTATAAAATAGGAATTCTAAATAATACTGTGGTAAGAACAGATAGAAATCATAAAGGCTTTTTAAAAGTGGAGAACAAAATGTTGATATTAGAATTCAACAGCAAAACCAACACACCCCTCCCCTCTCTTCAGAAGCTCTGCCCCCAAATTCATGGCTGCACATTGCCTAAACGAACAACACTAATCTAGCCGACTTGGTTTCGCAGATCTTTATGGCCATAAAACCCTTTAACGAACACTGAGCAAACAATTAACATGACACGACATTAGAGTTAATGTTACTAGGAAACCAACATGAGCCTCCCTCCTCTGTCAGAGACCTCACTGATGATAACTTGGCTCTTCGCCCGTGCCTTTTTCTTTCAGGTCCTTGAGGTCTCCTCTCTGGCTGTTAAGGTCAGATACTAACAGAGCCCACTAGGATAACGTGTACTTCTCAAACTAGTGATGATGTTAGGTATCTAATCTGAGGGTCATATGTGGCAGGACTGAATGTTGTCTTATAGACGATACTATGTTTTTAATTCATGGTACTAGAAAAACTCAGCGATAGCTTGAGTGAAGTCAGAAAGGTCAGACTGTGTAGATGTTGCTTGGTAAATATGTAAATCACGTTTCATTCAGGTGGTAATAGTGAACAAATCATCAAAGCATCATTCCAAACTATTAGAACTATGGACTTTATTAGGAAGATGAATTCTGCCTGTTAAAGTTTAAGAATGATATTGAAATGTAGTAAACATATAATTAAGCAAAAGGAAAGGTAATGGCATATTAAAAATGGCCCTCAGAAGTGGTGGAAGACATTTAAAGGGTTAGGTTATAGTAAACATTCCACAACTGTCTACGTAAATGAGCTTATATAGGTGTGGTAAGATTATTAAAGATCAAATTAAAGTATCAGAATAATTTAATACCTAATTTACCACAGCTGCAATGTGTGTTAAACAACTTTCTAAACATTCAGGTTTTTGTAATAAAAACAGCAACTGCAAGTTTATAACGCTTCACCCTGGATCCAGTTTAAAGCCTTTCAAAAACATTAACGATGACACGATCGCAAAATGACTCAAACCACCGAGAGGTTTAAATTAGGTTCTTGCTAATTTCTTAGAAACCCAGCACCATGTGTAACACATATTACTGGTTGCTCCAGCAAACAAAGAACGTTCCCAAAGGAATTTAGGACTGGCAGTGAGATAGAATAAAGACATTTACTATTACTATTATATACTATTTTGGGCCATTTCTGTTGTTCCATTCATCATCATAAAGATTCCCACAGTGTAAAGAGCAGCTGCTGTGTTCCAATGATGGATAAAAGTAAAAATTGATAAAAATGAAAAAGACTAGCTGTTAGGCCAATTGTGTAAAGCGCCTTTTTTGTCTTTCTGAGACACCGTTAGATGACTCTGTATGTCATTATAAAATAGGAATTCTAAATAATACTGTGGTAAGAACAGATAGAAATCATAAAGGCTTTTTAAAAGTGGAGAACAAAATGTTGATATTAGAATTCAACAGCAAAACCAACACACCCCTCCCCTCTCTTCAGAAGCTCTGCCCCCAAATTCATGGCTGCACATTGCCTAAACGAACAACACTAATCTAGCCGACTTGGTTTCGCAGATCTTTATGGCCATAAAACCCTTTAACGAACACTGAGCAAACAATTAACATGACACGACATTAGAGTTAATGTTACTAGGAAACCAACATGAGCCTCCCTCCTCTGTCAGAGACCTCACTGATGATAACATGGCTCTTCGCCCGTGCCTTTTTCTTTCAGGTCCTTGAGGTCTCCTCTCTGGCTGTTAAGGTCAGATACTAACAGAGCCCACTAGGATAACGTGTACTTCTCAAACTAGTGATGATGTTAGGTATCTAATCCGAGGGTCATATGTGGCAGGACTGAATGTTGTCTTATAGACGATACTATGTTTTTAATTCATGGTACTAGAAAAACTCAGTGATAGCTTGAGTGAAGTCAGAAAGGTCAGACTGTGTAGATGTTGCAGGTGAATATGTAAACCACGTTTCATTCAGGTGGTAATAGTGAACAAATCATCAAAGCATTATTCCAAACTATTAGAACTATGGACTTTATTAGGAAGATGAATTCTGCCTGTTAAAGTTTAAGAATGATATTGAAATGTAGTAAACATATAATTAAGCAAAAGGAAAGGTAATGGCATATTAAAAATGGCCCTCAGAAGTGGTGGAAGACATTTAAAGGGTTAGGTTATAGTAAACATTCCACAACTGCCTACATAAATGAGTTATATAGTTGTGGAAAGCTTACTAAAGATAAAATTAAAGTATCAGAATAACTTAATGCCTAATTTACCACAGCTGCAACTCAATGTGTTAAACAACTTTCTAAACATTCAGATTTTTGTAATAAAAACAGCAACTGCAAGTTTATAACGCTTCACCCTGGATCCAGTTTAAAGCCTTTCAAAAACATTAACGATGACACGATCGCAAAATGACTCAAACCACCGAGAGGTTTAAATTAGATTCTTGCTAATTTCTTAGAAACCCAGCACCATGTGTAACACATATTACTGGTTGCTCCAGCAAACAAAGAATGCTCCCAAAGGAATTTAGGACTGGCAGTGAGATAGAATAAAGAAATGTACTATTACTATTATATACTATTTTGAGCCATTTCTGTTGTTCCATTCATCATCATAAAGATTCCCACAGTGTAAAGAGCAGCTGCTGTGTTCCAATGATGGATAAAAGTAAAAATTGATAAAAATGAAAAAGACTAGCTGTTAGGCCAAATGTGTAAAGCGCTGTTTGTGTCTTTCTGAGACACCGTTAGATGACTCTGTATGTCATTATAAAATAGGAATTCTAAATAATACTGTGGTAAGAACAGATAGAAATCATAAAGGCTTTTTAAAAGTGGAGAACAAAATGTTGATTTTAGAATTCAACAGCAAAACCAACACACCCCTCCCCTCTCTTCAGAAGCTCTGCCCCCAAATTCATGGCTGCACATTGCCTAAACGAACAACACTAATCTAGCCGACTTGGTTTCGCAGATCTTTATGGCCATAAAACCCTTTAACGAACACTGAGCAAACAATTAACATGACACGACATTAGAGTTAATCTTACTAGGAAACCAACATGAGCCTCCCTCCTCTGTCAGAGACCTCACTGATGATAACTTGGCTCTTCGCCCGTGCCTTTTTCTTTCAGGTCCTTGAGGTCTCCTCTTTGGCTGTTAAGGTCAGATACTAACAGAGCCCACTAGGATAACGTGTACTTCTCAAACTAGTGATGATGTTAGGTATCTAATCCGAGGGTCATATGTGGCAGGACTGAATGTTGTCTTATAGACGATACTATGTTTTTAATTCATGGTACTAGAAAAACTCAGTGATAGCTTGAGTGAAGTCAGAAAGGTCAGACTGTGTAGATGTTGCAGGTGAATATGTAAATCACGTTTCATTCAGGTGGTAATAGTGAACAAATCATCAAAGCATTATTCCAAACTATTAGAACTATGGACTTTATTAGGAAGATGAATTCTGCCTGTTAAAGTTTAAGAATGATATTGAAATGTAGTAAACATATAATTAAGCAAAAGGAAAGGTAATGGCATATTAAAAATGGCCCTCAGAAGTGGTGGAAGACATTAAAAAGGTTAGGTTATAGTAAACATTCCACAACTGTCTACGTAAATGAGCTTATATAGTTGTGGTAAGATTATTAAAGATCAAATTAAAGTGTCAGAATAATTTAATACCTAATTTACCACAGCTGCAATGTGTGTTAAACAACTTTCTAAACATTCAGGTTTTTGTAATAAAAACAGCAACTGCAAGTTTATAACGCTTCACCCTGGATCCAGTTTAAAGCCTTTCAAAAACATTAACGATGACACGATCGCAAAATGACTCAAACCACCGAGAGGTTTAAATTAGATTATTGCTAATTTCTTAGAAACCCAGCACCATGTGTAACACATATTACTGGTTGCTTCAACAAACAAAGAATGCTCCCAAAGGAATTTAGGACTGGCAGTGAGATAGAATAAAGAAATTTACTATTACTATTATATACTATTTTGGGCCATTTCTGTTGTTCCATTCATCATCATAAAGTTTCCCACAGTGTAAAGAGCAGCTGCTGTGTTCCAATGATGGATAAAAGTAAAAATTGATAAAAATGAAAAAGACTAGCTGTTAGGCCAATTGTGTAAAGCGCCTTTTTTGTCTTTCTCAGACACTGTTAGATGACTCTGTATGTCATTATAAAATAGGAATTCTAAATAATACTGTGGTAAGAACAGATAGAAATCATAAAGGCTTTTTAAAAGTGGAGAACAAAATGTTGATATTAGAATTCAACAGCAAAACCAACACACCCCTCCCCTCTCTTCAGAAGCTCTGCCCCCAAATTCATGGCTGCACATTGCCTAAACGAACAACACTAATCTAGCCGACTTGGTTTCGCAGATCTTTATGGCCATAAAACCCTTTAACGAACACTGAGCAAACAATTAACATGATACGACATTAGAGTTAATGTTACTAGGAAACCAACATGAGCCTCCCTCCTCTGTCAGAGACCTCACTGATGATAACATGGCTCTTCGCCCGTGCCTTTTTCTTTCAGGTCCTTGAGGTCTCCTCTCTGGCTGTTAAGGTCAGATTTTAACAGAGCCCACTAGGATAACGTGTACTTCTCAAACTAGTGATGATGTTAGGTATCTAATCCGAGGGTCATATGTGGCAGGACTGAATGTTGTCTTATAGACGATACTATGTTTTTAATTCATGGTACTAGAAAAACTCAGCGATAGCTTGAGTGAAGTCAGAAAGGTCAGACTGTGTAGATGTTGCAGGTGAATATGTAAATCACGTTTCATTCAGGTGGTAATAGTGAACAAATCATCAAAGCATCATTCCAAACTATTAGAACTATGGACTTTAAAGGTGATTAGGATGATGAATTCTGCTTGTTAAAGTTTAAGAATGATATTGAAATGTAGTAAACATATAATTAAGCAAAAGGAAAGGTAATGGCATATTAAAAATGGCCCTCAGAAGTGGTGGAAGACATTTAAAGGGTTAGGTTATAGTAAACATTCCACAACTGTCTACGTAAATGAGCTTATATAGGTGTGGTAAGATTATTAAAGATCAAATTAAAGTGTCAGAATAATTTAATACCTAATTTACCACAGCTGCAATGTGTGTTAAACAACTTTCTAAACATTCAGGTTTTTGTAATAAAAACAGCAACTGCAAGTTTATAACGCTTCACCCTGGATCCAGTTTAAAGCCTTTCAAAAACATTAACGATGACACGATCGCAAAATGACTCAAACCACCGAGAGGTTTAAATTAGATTATTGCTAATTTCTTAGAAACCCAGCACCATGTGTAACACATATTACTGGTTGCTCCAGCAAACAAAGAACGTTCCCAAAGGAATTTAGGACTGGCAGTGAGATAGAATAAAGAAATTTACTATTACTATTATATACTTTTTTGAGCCCTTTCTTTTGTTCCATTCATCATCATAAAGTTTCCCACAGTGTAAAGAGCAGCTGCTGTGTTCCAGTGATGGATAAATGTAAAAATAGATAAAAATGAAAAAGACTAACTGTTAGGCCAATTGTGTAAAGCCCCTTTTTTGTCTTTCTGAGACACCGTTAGATGACTCTGTATGTCATTATAAAATAGGAATTCTAAATAATACTGTGGTAAGAACAGATAGAAATCATAAAGGCTTTTTAAAAGTGGAGAACAAAATGTTGATATTAGAATTCAACAGCAAAACCAACACACCCTTCCCCTCTCTTCAGAAGCTCTGCCCCCAAATTCATGGCTGCACATTGCCTAAACGAACGACACTAATCTAGCCGACTTGGTTTCGCAGATCTTTATGGCCATAAAACCCTTTAACGAACACTGAGCAAACAATTAACATGACACGACATTAGAGTTAATCTTACTAGGAAACCAACATGAGCCTCCCTCCTCTGTCAGAGACCTCACTGATGATAACATGGCTCTTCGCCCGTGCCTTTTTCCTTCAGGTCCTTGAGGTCTCCTCTCTGGCTGTTAAGGTCAGATACTAACAGAGCCCACTAGGATAACGTGTACTTCTCAAACTAGTGATGATGTTAGGTATCTAATCCGAGGGTCATATGTGGCAGGACTGAATGTTGTCTTATAGACGATACTATGTTTTTAATTCATGGTACTAGAAAAACTCAGTGATAGCTTGAGTGAAGTCAGAAAGGTCAGACTGTGTAGATGTTGCAGGTGAATATGTAAATCACGTTTCATTCAGGTGGTAATAGTGAACAAATCATCAAAGCATTATTCCAAACTATTAGAACTATGGACTTTATTAGGAAGATTAATTCTGCTTGTTAAAGTTTAAGAATGATATTGAAATGTAGTAAACATATAATTAAGCAAAAGGAAAGGTAATGGCATATTAAAAATGGCCCTCAGAAGTGGTGGAAGACATTAAAAAGGTTAGGTTATAGTAAACATTCCACAACTGCCTACGTAAATGAGCTTATATAGGTGTGGTAAGATTATTAAAGATCAAATTAAAGTATCAGAATAATTTAATACCTAATTTACCACAGCTGCAATGTGTGTTAAACAACTTTCTAAACATTCAGGTTTTTGTAATAAAAACAGCAACTGCAAGTTTATAACGCTTCACCCTGGATCCAGTTTAAAGCCTTTCAAAAACATTAACGATGACACGATCGCAAAATGACTCAAACCACCGAGAGGTTTAAATTAGGTTCTTGCTAATTTCTTAGAAACCCAGCACCATGTGTAACACATATTACTGGTTGCTTCAACAAACAAAGAACGTTCCCAAAGGAATTTAGGACAGGCAGTGAGATAGAATAAAGAAATTTAGAAATTTTGACCAGCCCTTATTGTGTATTATATCTAAGATTATTAATGAAAAGATTATTAATGAACAAATTATTAATGAGCAGATTATTAATGAGCAGATTATTAATGAGCAGATTATTAATGAGCAGATTATTAATGAACAGATTGACGTATACTTCAGATTTGGAATGGTTTCAAAATCTACCATTCCATGGAATCAGTGTTTCTGTTGTATGAATTTGATTTATGTGGTATTGTGATGTTGGAGCTCAAAACGTCATTTGATACTGTAGATCATGGCATTCTGCTGTATACATTAAAAGCTAAGGTTTTAGTGAGATGGCCATTAATTGGGTTAAATCTAAGCTCACTGGAAAAGATCAAAGAGTAGATATATATGGAACACTTTTAAGTTCCATGGATATTGCTTGTGGTGTTCCTCTGGGATCTTGGTTTAATTATTAATTTATTTATTGTTTATTAATGACTTTAAAGTAACTTGCTCATGCAGCTTTACACAGATAATGCTGCAGTAATAGTGTTGCATTCAAAATAAAACTATTAAATAGGGTGAGTATAGGGCTTTAAACAGTTTCACCTTGATTGGCTGACAATTAATTTGTGGCAGTCACTGGAATGTCAGGTTCCAAGTTCTAAGAAGTCAGTAATAAATTATTTAGGCTGTGATTTTGATAAAGTATGATGTACAGTGGGTTATGGGGGAACAAAGCCCCTGTAACTAACCTCCTGGACCCCCTAATTGTCTAATTAACCAAATTCTTGTCGGCCCTAAAGTAAAACGCTCTCATTGTTTAGCTGAGCTTTTGTATTTGGTATCCTTGACAAACTGTTTTGTGTTGGTTCACCCAGGTAGTCCCCCGAAACCTGGAAACAGTAACTATGCCTAGGATACCTATATGAAAAATGTTAGACCAGACATGTTGGAACTGAAGCAGGATATAAGCACCACTATGTAACCAGGGCATTAATCAAAGCATGTACGAAACGGGACAAATGGCTACATTTCAAGCTACATGGTCTGCTCTGCTACATGTATCAAAAAAAAAAAAAAAACTTGTTTGCAGCATTTACTCAACACCATTGTGATTATGTAATTTGTGGTTCAGCAGTTTATTTAGAGCAGTCTTCAGATGGGTTGACCCAAAGCTGAACTGAAAGTACTTTCTTGTACACATTTGGAAACCGTCTCAACCTTCTTACAGAAATACAGAACGGAGCAAATACAATTAGACTTATACAACAACTTCCTTATCATTTAGTTCTCTATCTATCTATCTATCTATCTATCTATCTATCTGTCTATTTGTCTATCTGTCCATCTGTCCATCTATCTATCTATCTATCTATCTATCTATCTATCTATCTATCTATCTATCTATCTATCTATCTATCTATCTATCTATCTATCTATCTATCTATCTTTGGAAAGGGACATTTTATAAAAAGCAATTAAATCAGAATCTGATTTGTTTATTCTCTTAGATCTACAGGAAGAGATTTCCATTATATTTCATGTATTTTAAATTTTATTTTAAAATATATAGAAGAGGCATGTTTACCACTCTGTTACATCACCTTTACTTTTAATGATGCTTGTTAATGATGTGGGAACTGATTGCTGCCGTTTTGTAAGTGGAATTTATGTCCTGTCTTAATTGTTACAAACCTTCAGTTCCTCAGCAGTCGGTGGACTTCACTAACTGATCCTCACTCTTCATACATTCGTAGAAGAATCTGAATTGCAGTCAAGCACATAAGAAAAAAGACATGGTCTTGGTGAGAGCATATGTTCTTCCAGTATATACCTCTGTGTCAATAGTACCTTCACACATATGCAAGCCACAAATGCTGTGGGCACTGATGTCCCCCACACACACCATGACTGATGTCTGCTTTTGCACCTTTCACAACAAAATCAGTGAATAAGAAAATACTGATAGTCCCTTTTGTCTTTGGCACAGAGAACTCTGTATTCATTTGCCCTGAAACCAGGCTGAACTGTGGACTCATCTGATCACAGCTTAGATTTGCACTCTTCTAATAGCAGTGACAATAAAGTGTTTACATTCCAGCAGCACTGCTGTGTCTAATCCACTCGTACCAGCACAACACACACTAACACACCACCACATTGTCAGTGTCATTGCAGGGCTGAGAACTATCCACCACTCATGCTCCTCATTTCTCTGCTCAGTAGTCTGTGTTTACTGTAGAGTTTATAGGCTTCACCTTTTCCCTCCTTTTTTAATGTGGATAGGGGAGTTCAGAGTACGGACTGTGGCAGGGTAAACATACTTTTCATGTAGTTAAACAGGTTCCCGTATAAACGTGCTTCAACACCATCTGCCATTTATTATAGCAGTCAGACAGATTCACCCAGATATTATCATCAACGTATTTTCATCGTAAGTGTCGTTGATTAGTGATTTTATAGAATTCTCTCCCATGTTATTTTAATCTTCTGTTCCTGCTGTGCATAACCCTAACCCTAACCCTAGGTTAGTACAGCTTCCACACGGGGGTTACTCTATATATCTACAATATACAGCATATTGTGCGGTATACGGCCGCACATGAGATCACCATGTCTAATGTCCCATGTCTCTGGGAATGGGTTTAGATATTGAGGTTAGAGTTAGGGTTAGGTTTAGGTTTGGATACTGAGGTTATGGTAAGTGTGTAGGTTTGGATACTGTGGTTACTGCTTGGGTTAGGTTTCGGTTTAGATATTGAGGTTAATTCTTGGGTTAGGTTTAGGTTTGGATCTTGAGGTTAGAGTTAGGGTTAGGTTTAGGTTTGGAAACTGAGGTTAGAGTTAGGGTTAGGTTTGGATACTGAGGTTATGTTAAGTGTGTAGGTTTGGATACTGTGGTTACTGCTTGGGTTAGGTTTCGGTTTAGATGTTGAGGGTAATGCTTGGGTTAGGTTTAGGTTTGGATCTTGAGGTTAGGGTTAGGTTTAGGTTTGGATACTGAGGTTTAGGATAGGTTTAAGTGTAGTATTACTTGGTAACAGTAATTTAAAAAATATTGAGGCCCGTGTTAGGTTTAGGTTTGGATCTTGAGGTTAGGGTTAAGGTTAGGTTCATGTTTAAAGACTGAGGTTATGGTTAGTGTTTAGGTTTGGATACTGTGGTTTATGCTAGGATTAGGCTGAGGTCTGGATACTGTGGTTAACGCTAGGGTTAGGTTTAGGTTTGGATCTTGAGGTTAGGGTGAGGTTTAGGTTTGGATACTGAGGTTTAGGATAGGTTTAAGTGGAGTATTACTTTTCAACAGTAATTTAAAAATCATTTTAAAAAGTCCACCAAGACTGTGTGTGTGTGTGTGTGTGTGTGTGGGAGAGACTGTCCTGACTGATGTTAGTGTAAGGCTCTCCACACTGATGATAAACAGTTTTGTGTATGTTACGTAAAGTGATACTGAGAGGAGATTTTTGGTGAATACGGGCTAAAACATAACAGAGTTCAGTACACGCTGCAGAGGTGGGGGAGAGTTTAGAACCATTCTGCGGCTAAAGTGCTTGTTTAACAGGAATGAGGGTAGTTTGAATCGCATGCTGTGTATAGAACTATATGATTTAACAGAATTCCAAACTGATAACTTTACAGGAGCTACAATACAATATACTTCACTTCAATGTAATTAATGGAATCAGTTTGGGTCCTGGCAGAATGGTGGTGTATTGGGTGGTGCTGTCACATCACAGCAAGAATGGTCTGGGTTTGATTATCCGACTGGGCGTTTTATGCTCATAACACATATTATATTTTGTTCATAATTTTTCATAATTATGTTCATAATTTAATTTTTGGAATCTACTAGAATATGTTTAATTGCTTCTCTTTTCCCCAAACACAACATTGCTTCTTACTGTACATCTGTATTCCCCTATGTAGCTCCTGCGTCATTAAGTCCTGCATCCTCATGAACCCAGCATGCTCACACTTTGTTCTAACTGGCACAAGTTCTGCCCCCACACCACTGTGGTTGTTCTTGTGATGGCATCAGTTAGTATCTGTTGGAGCCTGAGTCTCATCCTGAAGGTCAGGTAGAACAGGTTGGCAGCGTTGGTCTAAATAACGTTACATTTTTTCATGCACAAAAACTACATAAAGAAAAAAAGCAGATAATAACTCCCCTGTAAACACGGCGTCACACCAGAGGAAATAAAGTGTACAGATGGATAGAATCCTATTATTATTAGGTCTGTTTAAGGGTCATCAATATTCTGTCTATACCATCACCTACACCATCAAATATCTTTGTGGTTGAGAAAGTGAATGGCAGCTGCATATTTGTGTTTGAAGAGCATTAACTTTAACTAGGTTACACGGGACCTAATCATGTTCTGGTGCAAACTGGATTCATTGTCAAGATAAAGTCTGTATACATTGATATACATAGTTAGATTTCAACCATCAATCAGCATTTAATCAGTCAGGTCAGTCGTGAACAATTCACAATGCTGGACAATGTTCAGAACTCCAGAACGGACTCTGACAGACGGATGAGCACAGATTTTGGTGAAGTCATGAGGAGATGCTAAATGTATTTCCTGTTTATTCTTTCTGTTGAAGATTTCTCCTCTGCTGGCTCAGCTCTTCTCGCTTTCTGTTTTACTCAGGCAGGACGCTATGAAGATATGCAGTGCTTTGTTTCTTTGTTGCTGCTTGTTCAACAAAACTCAAGGGCTTCAGGCTACCAGGGGCCTCAGTGGGCCTAAGACCACTGACTCAAAGACAGTCCTATGTAGATACTGAAATAAGAAGAACTAATAGCACCCTGCCAGTATATTTAAAATCAGTAAAAGACCCCAACACCAAAAAATGTGCAGAAAAATAACTTTATTAAATTTTATCCAAAGGATTTATTAAAGTGCTTTTATCTTGCATTTTTTGTATAATTAATATATTTTTTTTAGGTCTATTTATGACACTCATGTGTGTCATGTCTGTGGGTCTGCCTGACTCCGCTGATCCTCCGGACTCCACTTAAAAGCTCGCCAGCGTTCGAGAGGGTGATGAGTGGAAGATGGTCTTCCACACCATTATGAATATTTGGTTAAGGAACGCCCCCTCCGTCTTCCAGTCATGCTGGGGCAATTTGTCATTGCCTATATCAATAACAATCCTGATTTACTCTCCGGATTTGCCTACCCATATTCAACACGTTTGCAGAGTCCTCTTCCAGTTGTTGGACCTTTTTGTTAAGGGAGAGAACGGATTCCATCTAGCTTAACCTCATTCGTGGGTTTTGTCATTAATCCTAATGGTGTTGTGCGTGAGCTCCAGATGTTTCTTGGTTTTGCTCATTTTTATCGCTGGTTTACCTGTAACTACAGTTCAGTCGCTGCTCCGCTTACCTCTCTGCTAAAGGGTAACACCAAAAGTCTTATTTGGAACCCTCAGGCAGAAAGCTCGTTCACAGAGCTAAAACAAAGGTTCACCACTGCTCCTGTGTTGAAACACCCCGAGCCTACTAGACCTTTCGTAGTAGAGGTCAACAGCTCTAACGAGGGGGTTGACACTGTCTTTTCTCAACACAGTGGCAAACACCCTAAACTGTGGACCATCGCATACTTCTCTCTCAAATTCCATCCCGCTGAACGTCATTACGGACTTTGGTTATCAAATTGGCTTTTGAAGATTGGTTAGAGGGTACTCAGCACCCGTTCCTTGTCTTCACCGATCACAAAAATCTGGAATACCTACGTTCCACTAAATGGCTACATTCCTGTAACACCAATGCCTTATCTATCTTGTTTCATCATGCACTATTTGTTCTATGTGTAAAACCCCTCATACTCTACCTGCAGGCCCGAGAATACTGATTGAATTCAGCTAAGATGCCCATTTATAAACACCACACACACATGCAGTCTTCGCGAAAATTTGCCATCTCTTGATGCATTTCTGAGTGTTCATGCTATCTCTGACGTCTGGCTTCGACCTTGTTCGACCTTGGGACAGATCACACTACACTTTCTTGTAGGGGATAGAACACTAGACTACCATTACACACTATGACCCATAAACGTTGTGCATATTGCTTACAAATAAGTGTGGAAATGTGTTACTCTGAGTATTTCAGAAATTTCTATAAAGGTTGGTAAAATGGTAGCTTCATGGTTCTGGAAAGCATGTTATATGTAAATGACCTGCGTTATTCACGGCCCATATTGGATCCCAAATGGTTTTTGGGAATGAAAACTTTCCATGACTTCAGTGTGAATGGAAGGAGCTAAACTGCTGTAGTCTGTGTAAAGGTTTTGGTTTTTGAAATATCAGAATTAGGTTTAATTATATGCAGTTTAGTTTCCATATAAAGACTGGATGGACTGAAGAGTGAACATTACTTTTCAGAACTGTAACTATTTTTAGATACTTAAATTACTTATACATATACTTATATTGAGCAAGGTTCTGTGATTTGGACCCTGGTGTGAACATGCTGATGACCCAGGTCATTCATGACCACTTACAGTACATTCACTCTATCCACATTTCAGGTTCAGGCAAAACTGAAAGCTTTCAATTTCTCCCGATAAAGATTTCTTTATAATCATAGTGAGAGATTGTCTAAGTTTTGGGAATTCCTCGGAGCTGTTTGAAATCCTGGAAGCCTTTGTTTTGCCTGAACTAGTGAAGACTCTAAACGGAGAGTGACGAGAAGAGACGTGTCTGTGATAAGAATGCGTTATATAAGATACAGAAACAGGCTGGTGCAGCTTCACTCAGTTCAAATACATTCCTTCAGTCCCAAATGTAGTTGACTGAGACTTGTTTAGTGTCTGAAGTTAATTTCTTTTAGTTGTAGCGCTTGAGCTACAGGGCTAATGTCTGCGTGGTCAGTTCACAGCGGTTTAGCTCTGCCCATTCAGTTTACAGCAGTTTAGCCCCACCCATTTAGACTTCAACAATATAGCCCCATTCATTCAGAGGCCAGTCCTATCCATTCAGTCTTCATCAGTTTTGCCTTGCCCATTCAGCCTCCTGTAGTTTAGTCCCACCCAGAAGTTTAGCACTGCCCATTTACCCAACACCAGTTTATAAGTTACTCAAGTGATTCAGCCTATACTGTTTTTTAAAAGTGCCAATCAGAACAAAGTTCACTTACATGTATATATACAGGGGTTGGACAATGAAACTGAAACACCTGGTTTTAGACCACAATCATTTATTAGTATGGTGTAGGGCCTCCTTTTGCGGCCAATACAGCGTCAGTTCATCTTGGGAATGACATATACAAGTCCTGCACAGTGGTCAGAGGGATGTTAAGCCATTCTTCTTGCAGGATAGTGGCCAGGTCACTACGTGATGCTGGTGGAGGTTCGTCCTTCTTGGTGGTATGCTGACATTACCCTGGATACCGTGGCTCTTGATACATCACAAAGACTTGCTGTCTTGGTCACAGATGCGCCAGCAAGACGTGCACCAACAGTGTGTCCTCTTTTGAACTCTGGTATGTCACCCATAATGTTGTGTGCATTGCAATATGTTGAGCAGAACTGTGCTCTTACCTGCTAACTGAACCTTCACACTCTGCACTTACTGGTGCAATGTGCAATTAATGAAGACTGGCCACCAGGCTGGTCCAACTTAGCCATGAGACCTCCCACACTAAAATGACAGGTGTTTCAGTTTCATTGTCCATCCCAAGTTCTATGTTTAATTCTAAGGCAAAGGTTCCCAAACTAGCAATCATCATACAGACAGTTAATAAGGCACACTCGCTTCATTCTGAACTCATACTGCACAGTAGTTTTATATCTGTTTTCATGAATTTGACACACAGCTACAAATGCATTGCATACAAATGGCAAAAACTGTATATGACAACATTTAATACATATATAGTACGTATACATATATAGACAACTCATTCAGCTGCCACACTCATCATTAAAAATATATTTGTTGACGTTGGTAGCCATTTAGTGAGCAGCGATTCCCTTCATGAGTCATCCTGTTAGTGCCCGCACCATTGGCAGATGGCTACATGACGCGGGATGCATGCAGGCAGATAATTTCGATGACTGCCCTTTAACACCACATAAAAAAAAAACAAAAAAACACATCAACATCACCAAACACAGCAACGGTGTCGTGCCACACTGTTTAGAAGTGACTCAAAATTGCATCCAGTCATCTTCAGTGCTGAGTCACGCTTTTGTCTTGGTGGAGATGCTCATCAAATTTGTGTGTGGAGGCATTGTGGTCAGCGCCAAGATGAACAATTTGTTGTCACGTGTCACACGTCCAGAAGGGCTGGTGTCAATCCACCTTCACACCTATCACACACTCTGCAGGAGCTGTGTGAGAATATTTAAGATGCATGGGATGGATTATCACAGGACATCATTAGGAACCTCTACAACTCCATGCCGAGATGTAGGGCATGTTGCATTAGCAAGCATGGTGACCCAATGCCATACTGAGAGGCACTACTTCTGTATGTGTAGTAATATAATAAATATTGTCCATGTCAGTCTAAATTTATCATCATTTATTGTTCCTGGTAACCTTTATCTTCCTAATCAACAGCACTGCAATCCCACACTTCCTTCTTGGTGCAGCAGTTCGTTGTGTAAGTATCTTTTATTACTCTTTTCTTGTATTTTGTGCTTTTTTACTTAGAACTCAGAACATATAATAAACTAAAGCAAATGTAACTAATGAGATCAGTTGCTCAAAATGTGGTGTGCAGCAGGAATCATTCCAGGAACAGGGTTGAGAAAGCATGGCACAGAAACTGAAAGGGTTTGAAAAGCCTGAAACGGGTTCCATATGCTCTGCAAATCGTTTTAGAAAGAGAGATTACAAACAGTGTGATTGTGTAATTCAGTTTTAGAAGAGCTGAACCTCCAGCAGCGTTCTGACTGTTTACCACAGGCACTTCCACTCTGCTGATGCTGAAAGCCGCTGCAGGTCACGCCGCTTAAATAAACGGGGGGCTGTTATGATGAAAAAGCCATGGCTTAAAGGAACTGATGCATGTGAAAGGCTTTTTTCCACTTGTAAGCACAGGCAGGCTCCACTCTAATCCACACACCTTCAGCCTGACAGGCTGCATTTAAACACTGACAGCTCTGAAAGCAATGCGGAGAAGATTCAAAAACTTATGTTCAAAGTGTCACACTCTACACATTATCTCCACTTAAAGAGCCTGTGTCATCCTGTGTCATGGAAAAGCTAGTGTGACTTTCCTGAGTTGCAGTGTAAACATCCCTGAAGTTCAGTCACTTCTTCGTACACATGAAGGCCACATATGGAAACTAAAGTTTTGGAATTGTTTTGAATTGCTTATGTGATGTCACAAAACACAACATATTTACATATGTCAATCTAATCAGCCTACAATAGTTTAGCCCCAGCTAATCAGCCTCCAGTTTACCCTATAAGCAATAAGCATAAATCCACTGCACTTTGTGCAAGACATAATACAGAACAGCCAATCAGAACAGAGTTCATCCAAAGAGGATGCTGGATGTATTGAAAAATCCCAATGCAGTTCTGCAGAGGAACTCTTGGTGGCAGCAACTTTTGCACCAATGCTTTTCTCTCAGACCATTTTAGACAACTTCTAAACCTCTCCTGGAACTTCTTTAAGAGTTATTAATGGAGGTGTCCTTTAGGAGTAGTGCTGGATAAGTATAATTTATAAAATGTATCAGAAAATGAATCTGTACTGCACTTTTCCACTGGATGCAGGGTTACTATGATGGAGAACTGCAGGGGAAAAACAGTAGAGGTCAGTAATGGGTCATTGATGTGCATACAAAGTGAGTTAATGTTGTTTGTCCCTGACTTTGTAAGTAATGTGGTGGTACTTTACTTAATACTAATGGGGACCCATAAGGACCTTCACGACCTTCAGTGAAGCTTTAATTGCATTTTTCCACAGAAATCATTAAACAGAATTTCAAAGAGGTTGTAAAACTGCAGTAGAAATGGCTGGTTATGGTGCAGAAAACCAAACAATGCTTAAGTATTGTTGTTGTGTATTTTCATTTACTGTATTTTTGTTTGCACTAATTTATCACAGCTACAAATGTGCTGCACACTGCTTGTGTGCGGGCTAGTTCTTCATTTAATTTATATATATTTAACTGGGCTGTATGCTTTATTATCTAGAGCTTAGTACCTAAACACTAAGCACTTGAGTGTTTGAATAGTAACCCAGCTAGAAATGATTTGTTCTAAAAACTTTCTAAGAACATGCAATGCAATGTCCCATTAATGTTTTCATCTGGAAGTTTTCTTGTGGTTCCCAGAATGTTCTTTCTAAAGGTGTTATTCAAAACCATTCTGTCATCTCAGGTCTCAGTAACATCCACAAAACATTTTCTGAATGTTGCAGTTAAAACAGTATGTCTTATGTTTAGGTAACCTTCATTAAAGCGCTGGACAGTTTGCCTGCTGGGTGGGAACTCGGAATCAAAGTTTAGATATGCAGTCTGTGGGGAACTTACAATAAACTTTTAATGAGCTGAATCAAGTGTATTTCATGAAATTAATCTCTCACAGTGTGGAGTGCAGCATTAAATATTCCAAGAACAAGATTGGGAAAGCATGGCTTAGAAACCGAAAATGGTTCTAAACCCTGAAACGGGTTCCAGATGCTCTGCAGTCGTTTTAGAAACAGAGTATGATGGTGGGATTGTATAACTCAGTTTCAGTTTTAGAGGCTTTCTGGCTTATTCTGTGCAGGAGCTTCATGTGGTGCTTCATAACCAGTTGCTTGGGACCTCAGAATCACCAGCGAACCCATAAGAATGCAGGAATGAGTTTTTCTATTCATTTCATTTGATGGTAATATCATTTGCCAACAAGAGATGGTGAGCCATGGCCTTAGCTGTAACCATGGTTCAGGGTTTACCAGAGGGAACCCTTGTGGGGCTTGAGAAGCATATAGGAGGTGCACAGGTTGCCATGGCAATGTCAGATAAGGATCAAGATAGTAACGTGCATGGATCTGTCAGATACTGAAAACCTCCTTGTATCTTGTCCGTTTTATCAGTTCCAGACAGACTGTAGACCATCTGGCTTCGTGCAAACTTTGTTAGCCAAATTTTATGCCGTTCAATGTCTTCACTGGTGAGGACCCCCCTTAAGACCACCACAGAGCAGGATTTATATGGGTGGTGAATCATTCTCAGCACTGCAGTGAAACTGACGTGGTAGTGATCTGTTAGTGTGTGTTACATCTACAAGGTGGACCAGCAAGGTGGGAGTGTCTAATAGAGTGGACACAGTCTTTAAAGACTCCAGGAGCTGTGCTGCTGTGTCTGATCCACTCATACTAGCACAACACACACTAACACACCACCACGACTTCTTTGTCACTGCAGTGCTGAGGATGAACCACCATCAAAATAATTCCCGTGATGTGATGTGATGGTCCTGACCTCCGAAGAACAGGGTTAAAGGGACAAGCATGCAAAGAAACAGATGCAAAAACAGGGTGCATCTATATGGTACGAGGAGCTGATAAAATGGACAGTGAGTGTAGATACAGGGAGGTGTACCTAACGTACAAGCTCAGCTATATGCTAATATATTTTACAAGCTTTAAATATCGGTTTTTAATCTTATACAATTGAAAATCATTACTAGTAGCTTAGCACTAACATACTACTTGAATCACATAGAGGCGCTAGTAGAAACCTTTTTATTATATGAGTGCTATTCTGACACTGTTAGGCAAAAGACTTTGCAGAATTAAAAAAACAGGAACGGTTTATTTACAAACAGGCAATATCAGCAAGCACCAGTAAACAGCGAAACACTGGGAGAAGCTAAATCGGAGTCAGAGACAGGCGGAGATCAGAACCAGGTAGTACAAGCAACGAGGGCAAACAAGTTTAAAGGGGAAGACCGAAGGGGAAAACCAAAGTGAGAAAGCAGAGATTCAAACCGTAGAGTCAGAGCACGAGCGAAAGGGATTAGGCGAAAGAGTAGTAGAGGAACGAAGGGAGTCGGAAACCAGAATACGACACTACGAGAAAGGACCGCTCAGGATTGCTAAACAATGTTTGGCAAAGCTTCGCAGGGAACCCGTGTGAAACCCAGCCTTAAATACAGACAGTAATAGGCCCTTTTTCACACTTCCGCATTCTTTTTTCCAGAAACACGCGCGGATGCGTAACGCTAGTTCCGCTAAACAGTAAATAGTGATGGCAGAGTCCAAGAACAAGAGATTTTGCACTGTACCAAGGTGTTCGAACTCAAAACAACAGCAGCCGTATCTCAGTTTCCATGGCTTTCCGGCTGACGGCGAGCAAAAGAAAAGATGGGTGCGTGCGATAAGGAAAGATGAATGTGTAAACTCTGTGATTCGGCGCGGGAGTACCTATGTGTGCAGCCGGCACTTCACTGCTGCGGACTACATAGAGGGAAGCTCGCGACTGGAACCGGGTGCTGTTCCCACTCAGTTTCAGTGGAACAATTTTCACGCCCCCCCCTCATAAGCTGTCAGCGTTTGAAAGAGCAAGCTCTCGCCGGGGAGTAGACGGGAGTAGAAGCCAACCGGCAGACCATGTGTAACCTCAAGTTTGTGTGGCTCCTCGTTCTTCCTCATCGATCGGTAGCATCTACCTCTGACTATTACCTTGTTGTCGACTATATAGGACACCGAATAAACAATAACACTTAGCCTATCATTCCCGTGACGAGGATTAACTTGTTGTGCTAGCGTGTTAGCAGGCATAGATGTAAACAAAGCTTACGTTAGCTGACGTTACTTGGTTTGCTAGCTAACCTAATCGGGAGCTGCAAATAAGGAGCTAACTTCAGCCTCGTAGATCACGTTAACTAAAGCAGTCAGCATCATTCATAATATTTACTATTTGCTTAAACTAGACACATATAACATTAAACGCTAGTATATGATGCATATACATTAAATGCTAGTTAGCTAGCTAGCACAGATGTAAACAAAGCTAACGTTAGCTGGCGTTTCCTTCCTAACCCTGATGACTGTGAAGGAACTCTTCAACAAAGAATTTGTAGCCTTTGTTCATCTCAGAGTTCTTCGTTGAGGAATATTTTCCAACAATCCTGGAAACATCCTGAAATTTCAGCCTTGACAGCGATGAAGTGAAATGTTGCATGGTTAGCCGGGAGTACAGGAACTTGTACTACCCAGCGGCGACGTATTTCCGCTTTTTTGTGAAAAGGGCCTATTAGATACAGCTGGAGTTAAAACTCGGGCGATCTAGAGCGAATCACGGAGCCCGAACGGGGCCGCATAGACATTACATCATTGAGCGTGGCCCTCTGGGAAGTGTAGTCCCGAAGAGCGGAGAAGCAGGGGAGACGCGGAGGCGTGACAGACACTTACCTGATAGTATTTCATATTCACTGGTTTAAAAAATATTCTATAAATAAATATACAATAAGTCTGTATTGCTTTGTGAAAAATCTTCCATTTTCCATCTAATAAAATGGACACTGGCTACTGATAGATGTTCAGGGTATACTGTACCCTTTAGTAATGTACTGCATTCAAGCTGGTTTAATACTAGAAAGGGTTTTACAAGTGTACATACCTACCAGCCTCTTCATTAGGTATCTCCTGGGCTATACTCATTGTCCATTCTTTCAGTTCCACTTACCATGTAGGTGTACTTTGTAGTTTTAAGTGAGCTGATGATGTAAAATCCGAGATGTAAAGGTTATTGAGTCAACACTGTTATTTAATAGTCTTTGAAACAGTCATTTTTTACTGTCCCCTTTGGCAGATACAGATGATAAAACTTGTGATGAAACACAAATCATGGCCTGTACAGAAGTTATAGTGCATGTCACATGTTTCATTTGTTTCCCAATATGTTAAATTTAGGTAGAATTGTGCACAAAAACGTCCAGAGGACATTTCTTTTCTGTTTAAGTGTGCTTACTTATATAGTAAATGAACTGTATGATATTCAGTTATATTACTGATCACAATTATAAAAACAATACAGTGCAATCTGTCATCACTGTAAATAGAAATTACAGTATGTGTGCCTAAGTAACAAGAAACCATCTGTGAAGACCACTGCCTGTAGAGTGGATAACTGTACACAATTTCATCACTTTAAACCAAAACTAGTTTTTAATTTTCCCACATTTAGGTATTGAACATGAGGGGGTAAGTGTAGTGCTGTTTTCGCCTGACTGTAAAGATTTGTATTGAGTATAAATCTCTTGTATGGACAGAATTACATCTGTAACAGATATCTCAGAGTATTTCACCGGTATATCAGTGTATATCGCATTAACCCAAAGGAGATGGAAACAGGGTAACTCAGTCCTGAAATGTGGCTGATTTGTGAGCTCAGCACAAAAACATGCCAGCACACACTCTCTCGCGGTGAGGTCAATGCATCTCTGAGGAGTATCGGTTTCTCTGTCATTTGCTCTGATGATTTAATAATGAGGGGATTTAAACAGACCCTAATGACTGCAGCGTAACAGGACACCTAACACAGAGAATGAAGAACAATACAGCTCAGTTCCAAACACAACCAAAAGCCAAAGATACCCCTTCACTTATTTCATTTACAGTTAAAATAGTTAATAAGTGCTTTAGTTGTCAGGAGATATTTGTGAGGAGATTATATATTAAAGACCAAGACAAATAAATGGAGTTTCAAACTGGGGTTAAAAAAATGATTAAAAGATACAGAGAACATGGGACTCCTGACAACCACCTGGAAGACCTGGTAGACCACTTTAACTGTTGCTATCAGGTTAGCACATTTATCTTTGAGAAAGAGGCAAACATTAAGCTCCTCTTTTACTTCAGATCTAAAAACATCCACAGGTGTTCCTGTCTGTCGTTCCACTGTGAGAAGGCAATATTAATTAAGATTTCTATGTGTAGTAATAATATGCCCCATAATTATTATAATATATAATAATTATGACTGGAGCAATAGAAGTGCTCCAATACCGTGCATATCGTATTATAACACATAGGCATAATTGAAACAGATCATGTAGCATTTCTATTCGTTCACATGTAACATGTACTGAATATATATGTAAGTACATACTGTATATCGTTGCTGTCCAAAGAAAAACAAGTATCTCCATTTTTGCAGATTTTTACTTTTATGCCTCATTTGATCACATGAGCTGCTATTTACACTGTGTGGAAATTCCATGAAGAATGGACTCAAAGAAATGACCCCAAACTGCTTAGAAAGACATCTGGTTCCATTGACTTCCATTCAAATTACATGAGCTGTTTGGCCCCTCTCTTTGGCCTCTCCGGTAAAGTTGCCATTTTGGAGATACCTGTTTATATTTGGACAGTGACGATATGTAAATATGGTATATGTCTCCTATGTCTCATACCCCAGTTAAAAAAATAGACTAGTAAATCTTTCTAATATCACATGCCGTATCATTCATGCTCCAGATCATTCAAAACAGACTACAGTACTACATTAAAGTGAACTGGCAGATGCACATGCAGGATTCAGAGAAGTAAGAGGAACGAGAAACGGGAACAGCTGATATTCAATGAATAATTGATACAGGAAATAAACATGTGCAGCATTGCTACTTAAAAAAAACTTTGGGGATCCACAGTTTTAACTGTACAGAGAGAAGGGACTAATGTTTTTAACAGAAGTCATGGAACAAGATTTGGGCATTGACTGTGCTATTGTTATGCATCACAAAGCAAAACATTTGTTTAATTCTGGATTTTTTAATTCTGTAAAAATAAAAT
The DNA here is from genome assembly GCA_024036415.1 of Prochilodus magdalenae. Taxonomy (NCBI): domain Eukaryota; kingdom Metazoa; phylum Chordata; class Actinopteri; order Characiformes; family Prochilodontidae; genus Prochilodus; species Prochilodus magdalenae. Next base: position 445,752 of record JAMWET010001815.1, read on the forward strand.
AAAAATACAGCACAAATCCGGAAACAAGGTTTTGTTCTGGCATAGATGATATGTAAGTGTATATGCAATGAACTAGGTCCTATATATTATATACATATATGTACACCTATATATTATAGAACTGTTCTAATCCCAGCCCTATTCATAATCTTAATAAATGAAAAGATATGGCTTCTTATAGAATCAGGAGTGGTTTGATGGTACTGTAGCTTGACCCCGTTATGCTACATGGCCCACAGGAAGAGAATGGCTTTATCTGTCCTGGTTAAGTTATTGACTCACCTGCAGCATCCAGCCTGAGGCACAAATATAAGAGGAACGTTATGATTCATCTGCTCTACAAACAAGTGTTTTACTTTCAGTTAATGCTGTAATGTGTATATTATTAAAGGACACATACGTCCCTTTGGGGGGACTTTATTAGCAGCAGAAACATTGGCATGGCAGCAATGGTGTAATTATTTATCACGTTATCACACTAATCTCTAATTGATTAACTGAAATTGAGACCCAGTGGGTTGCTTGGAAATGCAGTTTGGCAGAGAGGATAAACAGCTTTGCGGCTATACATGGCCATAACTGTTTATTATCACGATCCTCGCTGGCCCAGAAGCCCAACACCCCTCCCCCACCAGGCCCATTCAGGCTCCCTCATTGGATCCCCTGAGGGGCGGAGAAAAGATTGTCCAGGCCCAGCTGCACTCCAGGGCCTCTCGTGCTATTAAAATTAAAATGCTGCTTTTTCATTCGGTATTACGTGGCAGGAAATGCACTGAGGGCAGAAAGCAAAGGGCACAATAAAGCCAAGTGCACTCACAATGTTCCAGTGAAGCGTGAAGCATTTCCAAAAGGGATCTGAATCCTGCCGAGACGAGCACAGAGCCGCTGCCAAATAACATATACAGACATGTTACTGCGAGAAAAAGTGCGAGGGCTGCAAAATAAACGAGATGAAAATGCACCTTTGAGTAATTCCTAAAGGGCTGTTCCACCTATCTCAGTGGTTGAGATGTAAACAAAGTAATTCAGGGTAGTTTGGCATGAAATGGTTGATTCTAGAGTTTCAGATCTCTTTACAGTGGTGGAGATCACCATGTCTACAGCATGAATATACACACGTGGACAAAATTGGTTGGTACCCCTCGGTTAATGAAAGAAAAACCCACAATGGTAACAGAAATAACTTTAATTTTGTTCTATGAAAATGAACAAATGAAAGTCAGACATTGCTTTTCAACCATGCTTCAACAGAATTATTAAAAAAAATACACTCCTGAAACAGCCTGGACAGAAATGATGGTACCCCTGAAAAATGTGACAAAGGTACATGTTAAATCAAGGTGTGTTCACTAAATAGCATCACAGGTGTCTACAATCTTGTAATCAGTCAGTGGGCCTATATATAGGGCTACAGGTAGTCACTGTGCTGTTTGGTGACAAGGTGTGTACCACACTCAACATGGACCAGAAGAAGCAAAGGAAAGAGTTGTCTCAGGACATTAGAAAGAACATTATAGACAAGCATGTTAAAGGTAAAGGTTATAAGACCATCTCCAAGCAGCTTGATGTTCCTGTGACTACAGCTGCATATATTATTCAGAAAGTTAAGATCCATGGGACTGTAGCCAAACTCCCTGGTCGTGGACGCATGAGGAAAATTGATGACAAATGATAAACAGATAAAACGAATGGTAACAAAAGAGCCAAGGAAAACTTCTAAAGAGATTAAAGGTGAACTTCAAGCTCAAGGAACATCAGTGTCAGATCGCACCATCTGTCAATGTTTGAGCCAAAGTGGACTTAATAGGAGACGACCAAGGAGGACACCATTGTTAAAAACAAAACATAAAAAGGCCAGACTGGATTTTGCCAAACTACATGTTGACAAGCCAGAAAGCTTCTGGGAGAATGTCCTATGGACATCAAAAATTGAACTTTTTGGCAAGGCACATCAGCTCTATGTTCACAGACCACAAAATGAAGCATATCAAGAAAAGAACACTGTCCCTGCTGTGAAACATGGAGGAGGCTCTGTTATGTTCTGGGGCTGCTTTGCTGCATCTGGCACAGGGTGTCTTGAATCTGTGCAGGGTACAATGAAATCTCAAGACTATCAAGGAATTCTAGAGAGAAATGTGCTGCCCAGTGTCAGAAAGCTTGGTCTCAGTCGCAGGTCATGGGTCTTGCAACAGGATAATGACCCAAAACACACATCTAAAAACACCCAAGAATGGCTAAGAGGAAAACACTGGACTATTCTGAAGTGGCCTTCTATGAGCCCTGACCTAAATCCTATTGAGCATCTTTGGAAGTAGCTGAAACATGCTGCCTGGAAAAGGCACCCTTCAAACCTGAGACAACTGGAGCAGTTTGCTCATGAGGAGTGGCCAAAATACCTGCTGAGAGGTGCAGAAGTCTCATTGACAGATACAGGAATCGTTTGATTGCAGTGATTGCCTCAAAAGGTTGTGCAACAAAATATTAAGTTAAGGGTACCATCATTTCTGTCCAGGCCTGTTTCAGGAGTTTATTTTTTTTTAAATAATTCTGTTGAAGCATGGTTGAAAAGCAATGTCTGACTCTCATTTGTTCATTTTCATTGGATTTTTATTTATTATTACTTTTGTCAGATTAAAGTTATTTCTGTTACCATTATGGGTTTTTCTTTCATTAACCGAGGGGTACCAACAATTTTGTCCACGTGTGTACCTATTTTATCCCAGAAGAACCCACAGTGACATATGTGTCACAAGCCTTTTAAAAGTCTGTAAGTTGTTTATACAGCTTTATCCTTCACCTCAACACATGGAATCCCTGAGTGACCTATACTGAACATCTTGGATGCAGTCACATGAAGGTTGGTGGATATATGACCTCATTTAGAAAATAGCGATGTGCTTGGTTAGTGCAGTTAGAGACAAAACCAGCTCATTTTAAAGTCTTGTTTTTGTACCTATAAGGTTTCAACCCATTTAAGAGCTCTACTGTTCTGATAACCTGTTCTATATTACATATACTCATATTCTATATTACATATACTCATATTCTATATTACATATACCCATATCTATATTACATATACCCATATTCTATATTACATATACCCATATTCTATATTATATATACCCATATTCTATATTACATATACCCATATCTATATTACATATACCCATATTCCATATTACACATACCCACATTCTATATTGCACATACCCACATTCTATATTGCACATACCCACATTCTATATTACATATACCCATATTCCATATTACACATACCCACATTCTATATTGCACATACCCACATTCTATATTACATATACCCATATTCCATATTACACATACCCACATTCTATATTGCACATACCCACATTCTATATTACATATACCCATATTCCATATTACACATACCCATATTCTATATTACATATACCCATATCTATATTACATATACCCATATTCTATATTACATATACCCATATTCTATATTATATATACTCATATTCTATATTACATATACCCATATTCTATATTACATATACCCACATTCTATATATCATATATACGCATTCTGACGCCATTTCTAGAACACCATGATGGAATACCAGTTCTGAAATCGTTGTTGTTGTGACATGTGCTACCAGCATTATGACCCTATAATACTTACAGAAGACGCCATGTGACCTTTTTGTCACAATAAGACTGATCTTTTATGATCTTATTAATGACCCTTTATTATCGTCCCTTAAGGGGAAACAGGTCTGGGCTCTTATGGGTTATTTGCTACCCAAACCAGCAGCGAACCTTCTCCTATGCGCTGAGTTAATGAGAGTCCTCTTGATGATAAATTTATTATTGATATTATTTACCCTGCATGTATGCCTCCATCAAGAATGAATTACAAGGCCAAACTCTTCTCATCAGGCAGCACATTTATAACCTTTTCATCTGAGAACATTCTGTGAGAGAGCTTTAGGAGGTGGACATCTGCTTTCCGTCACCGGCACAGTGAACAATTTGATACATTTCTCCAGAGAATTTTACACCAAGCCAATCTGAATGCCTTAGATCATCTTAGCCATTTAATTGTGTAAACATCACCAGATTTCTAATTAAATCAGTAATTTAGCAGGGCAATTCTTGGTATAATTTAGCAGGGCAGTTCGGGTTATAATTTTATATATATATATATATATATATATATATATATATATATATATATATATATATATATATATATATATATGTATATATATCCTTCACCTAAAAGACTACAGTAGTCTATTCTACTATGTGCTATAGAACGCAGTAATCTATTTCTATTTCTACTATGTGCAATAAATCAGCATAGCATAATCCTGTCTTCTGGATTTAAATTTTTAGCATTTTATTTATATTTTTATGTACTTTTTGTATATAGATCTTATTTATTATTTGTATATTTCCTGACACTTCTGTTCTTATCTTATCTTATTTATCATATGCAACAGTCAAAGACATTATTTCATATCAAAACACACAACACTAGAACATTAAGCAAAAATACATCTTCCACCATGTTTAGATATACTGTGTCATTTGATGATAATGCTTAAATCACCTCCAAGTCTCCTATTCCTCTGGTTGTTGGAGCTTTGCCCAGTGCTTATTGGGTGGAAGGCAGGAAACACCCTGGATGGGCAGCCATTGCATTGAGTTGAGGAGCAGGCACACAGACAATTCAGCATCTCCAACTCACCTGACTACAAGTCTTAGAACTGTGGGAGGAAACTAGAGCATCTGGAGCAAACCCACCCAGACACAGGGAGAACATGCAACTCCACACAGAATGGACCCCAGATGCCCCAGCAGGGAACTGGACCTGGGCCCTTCTTGCTGTCAGGTGACAGCACTCCCCACTCTGCCATTGTCCTGTCCTCTGGTAATACGGTATCATTATTATTAGGAGTGAAGCTACAGCAGTGGAGAAAGTTGTCTCTCCTGGTTACTGTATCTGTAGCATTCCTCATTTTCCCTTCCATAATTAATCAGAAGGTTTGTTCAGCAGTGCATCATAAGGTCCGATTTGGCTCAAACCACATGCAGACAGGTGTGTATGAACTTTTTTGGAGAGCAGATGCGGGCTGCAGGTAACGCACACTGCCCACCTGTCTTCCACCAGCCGTGCACTAAATTATTCACCCGCTCATAAATGTTTCAACTCTTCCAAACAGCGGCCAGCCGCGCGGGTTAACAGAGCGGTCATCTGTGGCCAGACAGCTAGAACACACCTGACTCACTCATACCCCTGCCCAGTGGGAGGGTCAGACTCAAAAACACTCAGCCAGCTCACCTGAGCAGCACCTCTGTGTGGACGATAATGTCCTACAGGTCCGAAAATATCCAGATGATGACTCTTACAAAATCCAGAGTTATTAACCCTTTATAGTCTGCAATGCGGTTAGCTGCCAAAGTCAATGGAAGTCTCTTCACTATACATCTGTGATAAGCGATCATGTTTTTCAGCTGTGTGAGTGGTGTCTTAAGTCACGACAATACAAAATGTCTCAAGCATCGTCAGTACTGCTATCCAACAATGCAACATTTTCACAAACATCAAGGAATATTTAAAATTAAAAGTTTAAAAATTCCTTGAAATTCCTTGTTTTAATCTAAAAACATTCAATCATCTGAAAAGGTTTTCAAAAGTTACCCTGAAATTGAGTTCATCGTGGAGTTACACAAATTCGATTTTCAGTCAAGAGTCATGTGATAAAAGGCGAGCCTAAGATGCTAATGATGTCATGAATAAAACCACAGGAGAGGGGAGGAAGTGCTTTACAACATGCCATTTTAATCATTTGTGTCGAAGTTACACTTCACAGGACAGTAGATGTAATGAGCCCTGGATTGCATTATTAGCCTTCAAGGATTAGCCTTCAATTTGTATCTGACAGGGGGCTTTTCCCCACAGCATAGGTCCAGAAAGCCAGAGAATTGTAATATGCCAATCAAAATACTTTCTATGATTATAAGGAGTTTGTGTGTGGGGGGGTGGGGGTGCCACAAAATGCTGATACTGCCCAAATATTACACAGTTGCATCATGACAATAAAAGGGGATACTGGGGATGCCATGAATTCTGCAACAGGAAAATATCTTTTATTGGCACCAGCAGCAGGAAGGCCCATACGTACTGCTAAATCAAGTGGGGAAGCTAATCTTCCGCTGTATGCTTTCACTACATGGTGACCCCTATGAAAAACTATACACACAAAATAACACAAGTAAATCCTAAAGGCAATAGACCTTAAACATTAAACAGCAACAAATGTCTCCTTAGTGGAGGGGGACAGGGTGTATTGTGCATCTGCATGCCATGCTTTAAGAGTCCCTTCTGTGAACCGAAGCAAGCAGGAGCCACCACATAACCACCGTCAAAGGTCAGCCATCCCATTGAAAACACAGGCTGAGCCAAGTCCATGGGGCGGACAAACACTTGTGGTTGCATCCTTGGCGCCCTGGCTCCTTTTGTGCACCGGAGGACTCCTCACACCACCCCAATTCCAGCCCTACCAGGGATGGTGACAGCAATAATGGCACTTCTCTCTGCCACCCTTCTCTTTCTCAGCTTTTCTCAGAGTCGCTGCCTCGGTTCCAGCTCAGGTGGTTGACCTCCAGCCATCTGATGTCCCTCTTTATACTGTTTATGCTGCACTCAACCCAAGGTCCACAGTGGCTGCCAATTTTTCCAGCTGGCTCCACTTGTGGTATGTATGGTCCGTCCAGAGCTCCTCGGCAAACCCTGGGTAAGGATTGCTGTGAGGCTCCCAAAGTCCCAAAGACCCCGCGTTGTTTAAAAACTTCACCACCAAAACATATCCCAAAGTCATATGGTAGAATGTCACCATCACCCCAAAAGATGTTCAGTGGAGCTTTATCACTCCAGCTCATCCCAATGGCTTTTAATAGAGCACTATCATTCCAGTGCCTTATAACAACGTTAAGTGGAGCTTAATTGTTTTAACACATCCAAAAGCTTTATCTCTCCAACTCATTAAAATTGTTTAGTGGAGGTTCATTATTCCAGTTAATCTTACAGATTTTAAATTTAGCTCCATCAATCCAACTCATTCCAAAGATGTTCAGTATAGTTTAATCACTCAAACTCATTCCAAAGGCTTTCAATGGAGCACCATCACTCCGAGGCCTCTCAATGATGTTCAGTAGAGCTTAGTCATTGAACACATCCAAAATCTTAATTTCTCCACCTAATCCCAAAAAAATCAATACAGGTTTATTATTCCAATTAATCTCAGGATTTTCAATTTCATCACTCCAACTCATCCCAAAGATGTTCAGTAGAGTTTAACCACTCCAACTTATCCCAAAAATGTTCAGTAGAGTTTAACCACTCCAACTCATCCCAAAGATGTTCAGTAGAGTGTAACCACTCCAACTCATCCCAAAGATGTTCAGTAGAGTGTAACCACTCTAACTTATCCCAAAGATGTTCAGTAGAGTGTAACCACTCCAACTCATCCCAAAGATGTTCAGTAGAGTGTAACCACTCCAACTCATCCCAAAGATGTTCAGTAGAGTGTAACCACTCTAATTTATCCCAAAGATGTTCAGTAGAGTGTAACCACTCTAACTTATCCCAAAGATGTTCAGTAGAGTGTAACCACTCTAACTCATCCCAAAGATGTTCAGTAGAGTGTAACCACTCCAACTCATCCCAAAGATGTTCAGTAGAGTGTAACCACTCCAACTCATCCCAAAGATGTTCAGTAGAGTTTAACCACTCCAACTCATCCCAAAGATGTTCAGTAGAGTGTAACCACTCCAACTCATCCCAAAGATGTTCAGTAGAGTGTAACCACTCCAACTCATCCCAAAGATGTTCAGTAGAGTGTAACCACTCTAACTTATCCCAAAGATGTTCAGTAGAGTTTAACCACTCCAACTTATCCCAAAGATGTTCAGTAGAGTGTAACCACTCTAACTTATCCCAAAGATGTTCAGTAGAGTGTAACCACTCCAACTCATCCCAAAGATGTTCAGTAGAGTGTAACCACTCCAACTCATCCCAAAGATGTTCAGTAGAGTGTAACCACTCTAACTCATCCCAAAGATGTTCAGTAGAGTTTAACCACTCCAACTTATCCCAAAGATGTTCAGTAGAGTGTAACCACTCTAACTTATCCCAAAGATGTTCAGTAGAGTGTAACCACTCTAACTCATCCCAAAGATGTTCAGTAGAGTGTAACCACTCCAACTCATCCCAAAGATGTTCAGTAGAGTGTAACCACTCCAACTCATCCCAAAGATGTTCAGTAGAGTGTAACCACTCCAACTCATCCCAAAGATGTTCAGTAGAGTGTAACCACTCCAACTCATCCCAAAGATGTTCAGTAGAGTGTAACCACTCTAACTTATCCCAAAGATGTTCAGTAGAGTGTAACCACTCCAACTTATCCCAAAGATGTTCAGTAGAGTGTAACCACTCTAACTCATCCCAAAGATGTTCAGTAGAGTGTAACCACTCCAACTCATCCCAAAGATGTTCAGTAGAGCTTAATCACTCATTAAATGATGGACTCCAAAGGCTTTTGATGGAGCACCATTATTCCATATCTCTCAACAATGTTCAGTGGAGCTTAATCATTCTAATGCATCCAAAATCTTCATCTCTCCTAACCATTCCAAAAGTATTCAGTGAAAATTCATCACTCCAGCTTCTCCCAACAAACAACATTTCTCCAAATCATTTAAAATGTTTAGTTGAGTGTAATCCCTACACCTCCAGCCCTGTTTAAATAAAGAAATGAATGTATCACAAGCTGGAGTATTACATTATTAACATCCTAAATATTGCATTACTTAACACATTAAAGAATCATCCAACTTTCAGAACATCACGCCACACTATGTTATTGACAGGCCCTCAGAACTGATCTGTGAGTGTGTGTGTGTGTGTGTGTGTGTGTGTGTGTGTGCGTGCGTGTGTGTGTGCGCGTAACAGGCTTTATCTGGAGAGTCTGAAAGCTGAGCTGATGGACCAGGCCTGGAGCTGTCCAGCTGCGTAAACTGATCAGGGACATGTTACACTAACAGCTACACGGTAGAATAAACGCTGCTGTACATGCAGCCATGACCACAGGACACTCTCATTATAGCACAGGACACTCTCATTATAGCACAGGACACTCTCAGTATAGCACAGGACACTCTCAGGACACCACAGGACACTCTCAATATAGCACAGGACACTCTCAGGACACCACAGGACACTCTCAATATAGCACAGGACACTCTCAGGACACCACAGGACACTCTCAATATATCACAGGACACTCTCAATACTGCATGGGACACTTTCAAAACACTACAATACACTTTCAAGATACCACAAAGCACTTTCGGACACTTTAAATGTGCCACAAGACACATTCGAGATACCACACAACAAGTGGTAAGTATAATTAAGTATTTAAGTATAGCCCAGGACACTCCCAATATACCACAAGACACTCTCAGTATAGCACAGGACACTCCCAATACACCATAGGATATTTTCAAAGCACTGTAAGACTTTAAGGACAGCACAGAACGCACTAAACAGTACACAGGGCACTCTCGGTACACCACAAAATACTCTCAGGACCCTCTCAGGACACACGACACTCTCAATATGCCTCAAAACACTGTCAACACAGGGCCCTCGGTACACCATAACACACAGGAAACACTCAATTCAATACAGGACACTCTTAATGCCCAACAAGACTAAGTCAATACACCACAGGACGTGGTTAGTACACTATAGGACACCCTAAATACAACACAGGACTGAGTCAATACACCAAAGGAGACTCCCAGTACACCACAGGACTAACTCAACACACCACAGGACATAATCAGTACGCTAAAGGATAAAAAAATTACAACACAGGACTCGGTACACCAAAGGAGACATCCAATACACTGCAGGACTCATCATCATCAGTCAGTAAAGAACACTAAAGAACACACTCAGTACATCACAGGACTAAATCAGACTAGACTGGACTAGGCTAGACTAGACTAGATTAGATTTGAGAACCCTATAGCCAGTTCAGTTAGGGCTGGATTGTATTGAGAATAACTTGGATAATTGGGTTAGTCCGGCATATAGTGAGTCTAGTCTAGTCTAATGTAATCTGATCTAATAATGTATTAGATTAAATTAGAATATAAATATAGAACATGAAGGTATATAAAGATATATTAATGATCCTAAACAAAGAACCTTTAAAACGTTATGTAAACTTTATACTGGATGAAATAATATCATAATTGGAATTACTCCATGTGTGCTAACCAATTCATTATCTCAATAAGTGTAAATAAAAATTTGGAACAGTCATGGGATATAGCTGAGCCAAAGAGAGTACCGATACAGGCAAAATGACCCAAGGAGAATGAGGAAACGCAGTGGATGACAACGTTGCAGTGACTTTAGACCCTGGGTGATAATGGAGCTCATGAAACTAAATTTCTTTAACGTGTTTACTGGCGTGTGAGGAGGACACGTTTCTTCTTGTTGTTGTTTTTTCATTCCCAAATGCAAATGGGCCAGATTGAACCCGGAGGCTTCTGTGTCCCCTGCTGCAGCCCACAGAGGGGTGTGTGTGTGTGTGTATGTGTGTGTGTGTGTTGTTGTTGTGGCTCCTTGAAGCATGACCACATTTCCCCCATTCCATGCTGTAGATGCAGTGATGCGTAAAAGTCCTGTTAATGAATGAGGATAAAGGTAAAAACTTTATCTAGTGCTGGAACTAGAACCGGAACTATACACGGCAAACACATCGTCACTCTCTACATCTTCAGAAATAGAAACACCTGTAGAGACACTACTGAACCAGCAATGTCTACAGCAACACCCATAGAAAGATTAACAGAAACATCATGCAGGCTTGTAGTGGGTGAAGTTAGCGACTCACAACACACCAGTGCATTCTCCAACAAACACCAACAGAGTCTACAGCTGCACTGTGCGATTGTTGGTGGAGAATGTTCTTCTCATTTGCTCCAGTTCATTCATACTGGATCATTCACACTGGTTTATTTACACTGGTTTACACAGTTCTTTCACACTGGTTTATTCACACTGGTTTATTCACATTGGTGTGTTCACACTGGTTCATTTACACTGGTTTACACAGTTCTTTCACACCGCTTTTTTTTACACTGGTTTATTCACATTGGTGTGTTCACACTGGTTCATTTACACTCTCGTATTCACACCGGTTTATTCACACTGGTTTACACAGTTCTTTCACACTGGTTTATTCACACTGGTTTATTCACATTGGTGTGTTCACACTGGTTCATTTACACTCTCGTATTCACACTGGTTTATTCACATTGGTGTGTTCACACTGGTTCATTTACACTCTTTGATTCACACTGGTTTATTCACATTGGTGTGTTCACACTGGTTCATTTACACTCTTTGATTCACACTGGTTTATTCACATTGGTGTGTTCACACTGGTTCATTTACACTCTTGTATTCACACTGGTTTATTCACATTGGTGTGTTCACACTGTTTCATATACACTCTTGTATTCACACTGGTTTATTCACATTGGTGTGTTCACACTGGTTCATTTACACTCTTGTATTCACACTGGTTTATTCACATTGGTGTGTTCACACTGATTCATTTACACTCTGATTCACACTGGTTTATTCACATTGGTGTGTTCACACTGGTTCATTTACACTCTCGTATTCACACTGGTTTATGCACATTGGTGTGTTCACACTGATTCATTTACACTCTTGTATTCACACTGGTTTATTCACATTGGTGTGTTCACACTGGTTCATTTACACTCTCGTATTCACACTGGTTTATTCACATTGGTGTGTTCACACTGATTCATTTACACTCTTGTATTCACACTGGTTTATTCACATTGGTGTGTTCACACTGATTCATTTACACTCTTTGATTCACACTAGTTTATTCACATTGGTGTGTTCACACTGATTCATTTACACTCTTGTATTCACACTGGTTTATTCACATTGGTGTGTTCACACTAATTCATGTATACTCTTGTATTCACACTGGTTTATTCACATTAGTGTGTTCACACTGGTTCATTTACACTCTTGTATTCACACTGGTTTATTCACATTGGTGTGTTCACACTGGTTCATTTACACTCTTGTATTCACACTGGTTTATTCACATTGGTGTGTTCACACTGATTCATTTACACTCTTTGATTCACACTAGTTTATTCACATTGGTGTGTTCACACTGATTCATTTACACTCTTGTATTCACACTGGTTTATTCACATTGGTGTGTTCACACTAATTCATGTATACTCTTGTATTCACACTGGTTTATTCACATTAGTGTGTTCACACTGGTTCATTTACACTCTTGTATTCACACTGGTTTATTCACATTAGTGTGTTCACACTGGTTCATTTACACTCTCGTATTCACACTGGTTTATTCACATTAGTGTGTTCACACTGGTTCATTTACACTCTTGTATTCACACTGGTTTATTCACATTGGTGTGTTCACACTGGTTCATTTACACTCTTTGATTCACACTGGTTTATTCACATTGGTGTGTTCACACTGGTTCATTTACACTCTCGTATTCACACTGGTTTATTCACATTGGTGTGTTCACATTGGTTCATTTACACTCTTGTATTCACACTGGTTTATTCACATTGGTGTGTTCACACTGGTTCATTTACACTCTTGTATTCACACTGGTTTATTCACATTGGTGTGTTCACACTGATTCATTTACACTTTTGATTCACACTGGCTTTTTACTGTGATTTATTAACACTAGTTTTATTCACATTGATGTTTTCGCACTAATTCATTACCAATTGTAAACTGGATTTCTTGTTCTCATTTACACTTGTTTATTCACAGTGGTGCATTCATACTCATTTACACTTGTTTATTCACTGTAGTGAATAATGCACTAAGACATTCTTCTTTTTTTACTCTGACTTATTCACACTGGTTCATTCATGCTTGTTTATGCACTTTCATCTTTTGGATTGACTTCACATAACAGTGAGCTGCCATGTGCAAAATATAGGAACTAGTTACACAACATTAACACTCAGGTTGTGATGTGTAATGTAATCCCACGTTAATGTGAATGTTCTGGGATGTAACAGGAATGTATAAAAACAAACAAACAGTTGAACAAACATTAACATGTACACACATACACACATGTGTCAGTCAGGTGTGCGTGTGTGTGTGTGTGTGAGGTGCAGATGGGTCTCCGTCACGTTTGCGATGGAAACGCTTCACCTCCTTCTGAGTGTCATTATATAATCACACACTGCAGTATGGATCTGTGTGTGTGTGTGTGCTGAAGGAGTAAATTAAAGTGCTCTGTGTCCTCTGTGCTCTTATGTAAGGGACGGAGAAGCTGAACCTTCATCAGGTGCATCAGCCCTGATTCAGCATCAGCTCAGAGGAGCAGACCTCTCAGTACAGCTCTCTCTCTCTTTTTCTCGTTCTCTTTCTCTCTCCCTCTCACTCTCTTTCTCTTACATCACTACTATGTTCATACAGACTTACATGCTGGCATAGAACCATTCTATAATCAATTAGAGATATTTATGAGCATCAAGCTGCTCCAGAAAAGACAAGCATTAAACATCCTCGCTGCTTTCATTTCATAAAAAACTCACCAAGCAGATTACACAGAAATCAGCTAGAGCAGAGAGAGACATAACACCAATAATAACACCAATAATAATAATAATAATAATAATAATAATAATAATAAAACACTTAAAATAACTAGACACAGGAAAAAATAAGGCATGAGAGAAGCGCAGAGAAATAAGATGGAAAGGAAAAAGCATTAGATACACAGAAAGAAAGAAAAAAAGAGAGAAAAGATGTATCAAGACATAGAAGGAGCCGGAAAAGGGACAGGGATAAGGGAGGGATGGAGGAAAAAGATGTAAGGAGAAGTGAGAGAGGGAGAAAAAGAAGAAGAAGAAAAAGAAAAAGAAGAAGAAGAAGAAGAAAAAGAAACAGAGAGAAATCCAGCTGGCATTCCTGATATCCTCTGGAACCACCAGCAACTGAGCTGCAGCTGATCCTGCAGGAGCTCACATAAAGTCGCCTGGCCCTTCAGCAGAACCAGACATACATACACTCGCTTAACATCACAGCACTAACACCACTACATACCTTTACTCTCAGAGAGAGAGAGAGAGTGAGAGAGAGAGGGAGAGAGAGAGAGAGAGAGAGAGAGAGAGAGAAAGTGTCCATACGCTGCTACGTTACGCAGGTGCCCCCCTCCCCAGTCTCTCTCTCTCTCTCTCTCTCTCTCTCTCTCTCACTCTCTCTCTCTCTCTCTCTCATTCTCTCTCTCTCTCGCTGCAGTTTTAACTCCATGCTTTGTCAGCGCGCGCGCGTGTATGTATAAGAAGTGTGCGCATGTAGGTGTGTGTGCGTGTGGTGAAGTATGAGCGCGCGCAAGCAACAGCAACAGCAACAGCAGCCGCTGCAGCAGCGCGCGGAGGTTCCTCCCGAGCGCGGGAACGCCGCGGGTCGCGCGCGGAGCTCCGGAGATGCACCGCGCCGCGCGCGCAAAGACCAAGAGGAGGAAGCGGGACCGAGCGGCGCTCGCGAGAGACAGCGCGAGAGGGAGCTGGACACGCACCTGCACCCGATAGTGCAGTCAGTGTTCGGACAGGTAAGCAGAACAGCCGCACACCTGCACTGCCCGTCACAAGTTTTGGAACGCTTTGCTCCCTTTCCCAACATGATGCAAACAAGCGATATGGGAATGGGGGAGCCACGGTGGGCTCGCTCTCATTAATAAACCACTCTTTATTTGGCCACGTTGAGATGCAGGCTTAATCTGCTCATGAGTAAATGTCAACAAACTGTCAGGACTATACCAAACCTACAATAAACCTCACCTGCCGTTAAAACAGGCTGTAATTAACCAGGTTCATTAACAATGGGCTGTTATTAATTACATCTATTAATAGAAGTCGCCATTAATGAGGTTAATTAATTGAAGTTTTTTGTTAACAAGTTTTATAGACAGAGGTTTACTATTAACAAAGTGTATTAGCAGAAGGTTGTTATTAACAGGGTTTACAAACAGAATATCGTTATTAACAGGGTTTATTAGCAGAGGGTTGTCATCAATAAGGTCTAATAGCAGATGGTTATTATTAATAAGGTTCATTAGCAGAGGGTGTTATTAATAAGGCTTGTTAGCAGAGGGTTGCTAAGAAGGTTAATTAGCAGAGGGCTATTAACAAGCATGATAAAAACACTTTTGTTATTATTATTATTATTATTAAATGATCAATTAGGATTATTACCAGGGGATTATTTTTCATGACTTCATTTTAAAAGGGATGTGGTTAAAAATGTTCACAAAGAGTTTATAAGGGTTTTATAAAGGTTAATTCCAGTAAACATATGTTGTGACAAATAGCTGTTATTGTTTCAGCTCTCAGTAATAGAGTGTTTTTATTAATGCTATTTATTAAAAGAAGTTAGTAACAATATGTTACAATATGAGTTGATTCCAGTGAGTGATATATGTCAGGAAAGCTCAATTTGTCAGTGTTGTGGTCATTTCAGAAAGTGTTTGTAGGTTTGTGTTTGATGTAGTTAAAAGCTAATGTTGCTTGACCCCTTTTTACCAGTATAGACCACTTTAAACAGTTACAGACCGCTTTAAACCAGTATAGACCACTTTAAACAGTTACAGACCGCTTTAAACCAGTATAGACCACTTTAAACAGTTACAGACCACTTTAAACCGGTATAGACCACTTTAAACCAGTATAGACCACTTTAAACTGGTATGGACAACTTTTAACAAGTTTAGACCAATTTAAACCTTTACAGACCGACCACTGTTAACCGGTATAAACCACTTTAAACCAGTATAGACCACTTTAAACTGATAAGACCACTTTTAACCGGTATAGACCACTTTAAACGGATAAAGACCACTTTAAACCGTATAGACCATTTTTTTATACTGGTACATACCACAAATCGGTGCAGATGAAGGAGCCATAACCAATCCAGGAAAGGCAGGTTATTGCCAGCTTTCTGTCTAAAATGTTTAAACTGCAGGACCACTTAAGGCGTAATGGAAAAGCGGAATAAGCATTCAATAAATCCAAAAAGAGTGAACCTGGAGGAGTCAAGAATTTGCTGAACTGTTGTTAGATTAAACTGCAAGTGACAGCAACCACAGAGGAGAACACCCTCAAGTACCATTAGCTCCTGGTAGTACCATGTGCACCAAAACTGTAAAACTCCAGACTGAGGGGGAAAAGCTCAGACAGGTAAAACACACACATGCACAACTGCGTTCTGGAGCATTGTGCACGATCATACAGGTAAGAACACATACACACAGACCTGCTGCTGGGACGTGAGCTCAGTGCCTGCAGGTGAGGAACGTTCACCTGTGCATGGAAAGCGGCCGAGCAGAAACTCGCTTTAAACTTTAAAATCTGGGCTAAATAACTAATAAATAACCCATTAAACTGATGCTCTGGTTTCCCTGAAGCTCAGAGCATCCCAGCACACTCACTGCTCTTATTTATATTAACAGAAGGTTGTTATTAGTGATGTTTGTAATGGGGATGTTATGAATGATGCTGCAGTTTTATTAAGACTCTGTTACTGTAGGCTTTATCATTAACAGATGCTTGTAAATAATTTTTGTTAAATATTATTTAAAATAATTAATTAATTATACAATTATATAAATGAAAATTGATATAACTGATGAAGGATCTTAACAGAGATTAGTTAATAATAAGTCTTATTAAAATAAGTGTACTTTTATAATAATATAATATAATTTGAATAATAATTTGTCCTTGCAATGAGTTTCAATAATAAAAGAGGTTATTATTATTATTGCTGTTATTAATGAGGTATTAACAAAAGGTTGCTGTTAATGATTTGTAATGTGTTTATTCTCACTAGCAGTTTATTAGAGACGTGTATTAACTCTTTACGTGCTGCTGTGGGGTGGGGAGACTGGGTGATTGGTGGGCTGGGTATGATCAGATTATGACAGTGCTGGGTTATTGATGAGCCATTGATAATGCAGGTGAATCAGAGAGGAGTCTGAGTGAGTCACGTCAGTTCAGGGTTGTAGGTGTAAAACTGATAGACGATAAAGTCGGTGCAGCTCAGTATCTGATACCACACACACCCACACACACACACACACAGATAGAGAGAGAGAGTCAGATACAGTAAACAGTATTAGAGTGAGTGAAGAAAGCTGTGCTTTTATTTTGAGGTCTATATTGATATTAATGTATAAGGTAAAGAACCTCTGCAGTAATGCTCTGAATCTAATGCAGCCATTATGATCAATTTACAGTAAAACACACTGAATCTGAACAGAAAGTGAAAAAAAGACAGAAGACAACACACTGATATTCGGAAACTAATATTCTGACTGTTTCAGTTTAAACTCGCTTAGAAATGTGTAATGTCTGATGAGAAACTTTGCAGATGTGTGAAATGCAGATGTGTCACCATTAGAAGTTTGTTGGTCCTGCAGAAACCACAGCATGCTGGACAAACAGCTGCAGACAGAACAGCTTATTCCATACAAGGAACAGCAGGACAGTGGAAGTTTGAGAATGTCTGAGCCTGCTGATCATCATGACAATGTTTTTAGTGATGGTGGTGGTGGTGAGGGAAATGATGGTATTTTTGATGATGATGATATGACAGTGGTCATGGTGAGGATGATGATGGTGATGATGATGATGATGATGATGATGGTATTAATCACTGTTAATGGCAATGATAGTGACAATGATTGTGGCAATGACAGTGACAGGGATTGTGATGATGATGTTGGTGAGGATGATGATAATGATGTGATGACGATGATGTTGATGGTGACGTAATGATGATGACCATGATATTTATCACAGTGATTGTGATGATGGTGGTGGTGAAGATGGTGATGTGATGAAGATGATGATGTTGATGGTAATAATCACTGTGATGGTAATGATAGTGACTGATTCTGATGACAGGCCGGTGAGGATGGTGATGATGATGATGGTAGTGATGGTGTGAATGATGGTGATGATCTGGAATGTGTTGACGGTGAGAGTGGTGATTATACCGCTGCCTGCGATAATGACGATGATAGTGATGATGGTGATGAAGTGATGCTGATGATGGTGCTGTAAGCGCTGTCTCAGTTTGGTCAGAGAAGACTCATTATGATTTCTATATAAAGTTTCTCCTGGACACATGGTATATCAACCGGTCCAGCAGTGTGGAGTGACTCAGTGGGCTGATGTAAAGCAGACGGTGTTGGCTTATTCAGTCTGGAGCAGGAGTAGTGACTCATATCATGCTAACGGGGGGACCATTAGTAAAGTGTGACTGCTGGTTCAGGTAGAGAAGCCACAGTCAAAGCCCCCATTAGAAATTAGCAGTCACAACGACACAATTAAACCTCAGTTTGCTTTTCATCCAGCGAGCAGGTTCACTTACTGGAATAATCTTCAGGTATCACTTTAGTTTGGACTTTGCCTTCAACATGTGGTGGCAATATGAGGGAAGATGGGTTGACAGAGGGGGAGAATTCGGAGAACTTGGGATGAAATTCTGGGCGGCTTCTTTTTGGAGCTAGAAGGCCAGGCTCCTCTTTTACCT
Source organism: Prochilodus magdalenae (assembly GCA_024036415.1). Taxonomy (NCBI): domain Eukaryota; kingdom Metazoa; phylum Chordata; class Actinopteri; order Characiformes; family Prochilodontidae; genus Prochilodus; species Prochilodus magdalenae. Next base: position 464,480 of record JAMWET010001815.1, read on the forward strand.
GTGGTAATACCGACAGGACAGACGGACGAGGAGGAGATGGGGTTGTGGTGGGTACTGTGTAAACTTTTTCCCAGGTAATTCCTGGGAAATGGAAGGTAAGGATGGGATTTTATAGGGCATTAGTTTGCCAGATAAATGGGTTTCAAATTTCAGTTATTATAGCTCAATCAAAAGTGTTACAACCACAGTAAAAGGTGGCTGGAAAAAAAAGAACTTGTGTAAAAGAGCCAAGTAGGAGCAGAAGGAACTACTGGAGTAACAAAGAGATCTGCAGCATCAGCATGAGAAGAGAGTTTTCTTCCAGGCTGAAATAAAATTGAGGGAAACACTAAAGCAGTTGATGCCAGATTTTGTCTGCAAGTGACAGAAAATCAGTGTTCAACTGATTACATAAAAACTGCATTTGTATCAGTCCACCACAGCAACATGATGTAAACACATAAAGACACAGTCATGTAGTCATTTTATTTACTCCACAAGTATATCAGGAATAATATGTTTTCTATGGGTGTTATTTTGCCGCGTAGAACCCTGATTGAATCCCTCCACCATTAGTGCATTTTAAGATCCAAAACCTTTAAATCACATATCAAATCAGATATCAGGCAGCATATCCACAACCACTTCTTGGAGTAACTGTTTCATTAGGAAGTTCTTAGAAATGGATGTCTGGTTCCTGTTACAACCACTGTGAACAATTCTGACTTGCTAACGTTCTCTAGAACAGAGCATTACAGCTGAAATATCCATGTGCCAAAAGAAATGAAGTGAAGAAAGCTTCACCTCACACTCTCTCATAAACCCTTCTCAGAAATATGGAGTGAGTTTCTCCATAATTCAGATAAACCAACACTCTGTGTGTGTGTGTGTGTGTGTGTGTGTGTGTGTGTGTGTGTGTGTGTGTATGTGTGTGTATGTGTGTGTGTGTGTGTGTGTGTGTGTGTGTGTGTGTGTGTGTGTGTGTGTGTGTGTGTGTGTGTGTGTGTGTGTATGTGTGTGTGTATGTGTGTGTATGTGTGTGTGTGTGTGTGTGCGTGTGTGTGTGTGTGTGTGTGTGTGTGTGTGTGTATGTGTGTGTGTGTGTGTGTGTGTGTGTGTGTGTGTGTGTGTGCGTGTGTGTGTGTGTGTGTGTGAAATATACTCTTGTTAAGCTGCTAGTGAGAAATGAGGGGTGCCATGGGAGCAGGATGTTAACCCCTTGCTGTGAAAAAAGTTCACACCTCTCCACCATGAAGGCATGCAGAGCTAAAACTGCAGCCGCAGTTTTCTTGAAATCAAACAAGCCGCACAACTGACACAGCAACTCACAGACATTTGGAAATGCTCACTTGCTCGCGCACCTGCCAGTTTTGTAAATCACACACTGAAGCAGATCCCTTTATTATCTTACTAAAGAAAACATGCACAGCTCAACTGGAGGAGCTCCTAAAGAGGAGGACACAGCATTTTGCAGTGACCATGTGAAGTTGTATAAATGTTGAGCAGCTTCCCATGGCTGCTGAGTTTAAAGGTGGCTTAGAAGGCTTTTATTCAGTGTTTGGAATCGTTCTCTGATGTCTGTATAAAAAGGTATGCGTGTTGTGAAGAGTGGTTATAAAAAGCTAATGCAGTTTACATGCCCATGTACACCCTTTGATTTGGCCGTAGGTGGAACAGAGCATTCAAATAAGAGCTGGTGAATTAAAACCAACACCAGTCCAGATGAGCAACAACCATGCCCATTAAAAGTTTGGTTCTTTAGAAAGACTATTAAAACCTGGAACGGTACATTTCTTCAGACAGCCCAGCATATTCACTGCTGTTCCTCCATTGTTGTTGATCTGTTGTTGGTTTGCTTTAGAAAGAGAGCAGGGCCAATGTAAATTTTGGGGTAGTAAATATTAATGGTGAGTTGAGACTGTTAGGTAATAGTTTAGGCTGCAGTTCTCTTTTGTAAATGTAGAAAGGATGAACAACAGTGTTTAGGAGGTAGTTCTATGCATACAGTATATCGTCGCTGTCCAATGAAAAACATGTATCTCCATTTTTGTTCATTTTGACTTTTATGCATCATTTGAAAACAGCTGCTGCCATTTACACACTGTGAGATTTGCATGATGAACGGACCAACTGAAATGGCCCAGAATTGCTCGGAAGGACGTCTAGTTCCATTGACTTACATTAAAATCGAATGAGGTTTTTGGCCTCTCCTGTAAAGTTGCCATTTTGGAGATACTTGTTTTTCTTTGGACAGCGACGATATGGGTCCAGCTGTACCGGGAACTATGACTATTGAAATGTACTTTTCCACTCTAGGGCACCTTGAATATTATGACTGTAATTATTACAATAGGAGTATGGAGACCAGAGTGCACTGGCTAATATAACAGCTCAGGAAAAATTTCCAGCAAGAATCTCCTACTGAAGGTCGGCCTGGCGGCTTGTCCAGGGTACCTTCCACCCACTGAACGCTGGAATAGGCTCCAACACCTCTCCGTGGTCCAGAAGGATACAGTGGTTTAGTAGATGAGAAGTGAATCTTCTATATAATTCTATATAATATCACCACTATATTCTTTATTGTTTTATGAAATTATAAAATGAAAGCTGCCCTCTGTCGTGTGTCCTATAGACTGCATTAGTTCACCAAATACCAGCATTATTGATCATATTTCTTTTGCATTAACAAAACGTGTCATCCTCAGGTTAAGCAGGCCATCTCGGTATAACACTGGCCACTTCTGTCCAGCCTTTTTTACTCGCTATGCCAAAATATGCATAAAGTACACTAATGGAATCACAGCTGCTTTCACCAGAGAGAGCCTCACCTGTTCTTCTGCCTGCTGTGTGGACGAGAACATCAGTGTTCAGAGCTCCACAGCAGCAGGTGAAAGAAAGGTGAAAATCTCTCTTATCCTTTCTCTCTCTTATTCTCTCTCTCTTATTCTCTCTCTCTCTCTCTCTCTCTCTCTCTCTCTCTCTCTCTCTCTCCCTCTCTCTCTCTCCCACCATCTCTCCCTCCCTCCCTCTCTCTCTGTCTCTCTCTCCCTCCATTTCTCCCCCCCCTCTCTCTCTCTCCCTCCATCTCTCCCTCTCTCTCTCTCCCACTATCTCTCCCTCTCTCTATCTCTGTCTCTCTCTCTCTCCCACCATCTCTCCCTCCCTCCCTCTCTCCCTCCCTCCCTCTCTCTCTGTCTCTCTCTCTCCCTCCATCTCTCTCTCTCTCTCTCTCTCTCTCTCTCTCTCTCTCTCTCTCTCTCTCTCTCTCTCTCTCTCTCTCTCTCTCTCTCTCCCTCCCTCTCTCTCCCTCTCTCTCTCTCTCTCTCTCTCTCTCTCTCCATCTCTCTCTCTCCATCTCTCTCTCCCTCCATCTCTCTCTCTCTCTCTCTCTCTCTCTCTCTCTCTCTCTCAGGGAGCTTCACAAGGAGACAATAACTTGCCCTGCTGCTGCTAATGTAGCCCAGAAATAGCTGCTCTGAATCCAGGCCACAGCTTCCCTCACTCACTAGCTTGCTCACACGTGCTCTGTATTCAGGGCATGCTGATACTTATCCTTCATCATGCTGTTCAGAGGTTAAGTGCTGAGCTGATTGCCGGGAGAGTTTTTAATGAGAATGTTCATATAATGAATGTTCTGTGCTGTAACCATGCCTTGCACACAAGCTGGAAAACACTGGGGACGCAGAGAATGGTAGTGGGCTTATTAAGAATTTAACCCACTCAAAGGAAGTAAGGGCCGAATGTAGGAAGAGGTATTTGAAGTCACCCTGGAGGAGGAGGGGGGGCGGGATTTAGCAAACTGGGATCAGACAGGGGAGCAAACGGAGATGAGCAATGCTGAGTCTCTCAGAGAGAAACCTCATGTCGGGTTCACATTTCTCCATTGGGGTTCTCAGAGCCAGCTTCCCACTCTTAACAGATTTCACTCTGCATTTCCTCCTGCTTCAGTTTCACTCCTTGCATTCTTCTCCACTTTCACTGTCTTAAATCACCCTTTCGTCCGCACGCTAGAGATGGTCACTCAGCACAGAGCACCAGGCTCGAGAGAATACAGGACGTAAACAGTAATTCAGGACAGTACAGTTTAGTGCAGGAGGTTAATTACGTTTGGTCAGTTAAATGGTCCACATGTCAGCCATAGATTATTTGGATGGTGCCTTGTAGATGATCTACAGGTGCCTAAATTCTTAACAAGCGTTCCCTGTGATACTTAGTTAGATCACCAACAGCATGATCAGGGCTGAGTAGGAGTGGGTGTAGGTTTGGTGTTGAAGGTAAAGGAGTAATCTGATGAGGCAACCTGGGAAATTCACACTTTAAGCAAAGTTGGGATGTCTACCCCTGTCCTAAACAACAAGGGAACACTCCATCCTGCCTCCTCAGTGTTAGCATTAACAGCTGTATACTTACTAGAAGAAATGTTGAAACTTGAGCATCAAACTTCATCCCTTTATTCATCAAGAGCATCTACGGCGGTGGAAAGCTACGTCAGTGTTAACTCATGTTTCGCTTTTTTGAGTGGATGCCAGTGTTCACCATGGTCGTTTGCCAGGAGCTTCAGCTGTTGTGGCATTTACTCCACATTTCATTGGCTACCTGTCCTTAAATGATGTAATCAGAGTATTCAGCATGACTGACAGAGGCTAGCATACATTGTTGGGGTTAATGCTTCTTCTTTATCCTCTCATGTTGGACTGATTCGACTCATCCCCGCAGTGCCTCACTGTCACCTCTTATAGTACAAAGTGATACTAAGAGACGGGATGACCTGGGGCTTGTTAATTAGCATGCTAACTTCAATAGGTATCTATCCAACATGATACAAAGACTTTGACATACCAGCTAAACTGTTATTTCTCCACATTATACATATTACACATTTAAGGTTTATGTCTTGAGCTAGATGTATTCAAATCATTTACCTTTAACTGGAACTTCAGTTGCATTTAATAGAAATCATGTTGCATTTTAATTAAACAAAAGGCTGAGTATATACAAGGCATCTACATTAGGGATTATTATGTAATGCTCAGTGTGCAGAAATAGAGTTTCCGTATTAATCAGGGGAATGACAGCACATTAGAACAGTACAGTATGGACAGTTTATAGAATTGCTATAGAACTGTTTGTTTGTCCATACCATATTAGAGAATTCAGGATTTAAGAATATATTAAAGAGTTTCCTAATGAAATATGCTGTTGGCCATTACACACTTATAAGCACTAACACAAGCTTAGACCTGGAGTTAAGATAAGATATTATGTATGCCGCATCAGGGCTTACAATTATATTTCTATTTCAAAATAATTATCTGTACAAGATTCATAGGAAGTGTTAAAGAAATGTCAGTGCTGTATTATGATTAATACCACCTTTTTAGAGAAGTAAAAAATGTTCTTTCTGTTATATGGCTCTTATTATACAGCATTTTGGAAGGAAACTTTGTTTATCATAACATTTGATGTATTTCACACTTGATTTTTGCCAGTATGTGGTGATCATTGTTGCCCTATAAGGTTTTTTGGTAACAGTTTACATTACGTATTGACTAACCTACCTGACGTAATGTACAATAAAGTAAAAGTTAAGAAGTACATTAAAGAAGTACATTGAGAATGGTTAATTAATGTTAAGTAAACATATAACAATTGTTAAACATGTACACAGGTAGTTACTGCATGTTTACTTAAGACTAGCTATGGATTCTAACCATTGTTAATGTTTTACTTCATGTTAACTTATGCATTACTTCAAGTTAGTTATTCAACACCTGATGTAAAGTGTTACTGGTTTTACTGTGTTGTATTTGCCAGTTTAGGACACAATTATGCTGAACTCAGGTCAGTGTCACCCCCAAAACCAATATTTTTTATAATGTAGATCCGGTTGGGTTTAGACAGAACTTTCTCGTGGCATGGGCCAAGTTCGGACTCCAAAGACGATGTGGTGTGTGGGGTCGGTAAGCTGGACAGAAGATTCTCAGGCTGGAAAAGAGAAATGAACTGTTGTTTTTACATTGTTTAAATGTGTGTATTGGCTCAGCATGAGTGAGATATGGTACATCTATGTAACTATAACATGCAAGTACTTCACTGACTCAATTCAAGTAGATGCAACTTATTTGTGTGGAACCCAAATAAGACCACAAGGAACACATTTGAATCATTTCTATTCAAAAGGAGGAGCAGTATGTGTGTGTACATGTACGTTTTCCACTTGTCATTTCTCCTCGCAGCTTACTATTCATTTCAGTGGACAGTTCTACCACTTAGCAAATGGTTTGCGGCCTGGCCGAAAGTTGAGTTACTCAAAAACAGTCTAAAACTAAAGTCAGAGTATTTATCTATTTCATGGATATGGATGTCTGGTTCCTAACACCACCCGCGTGAACAGTTCTCAACTATGTAATTATGCAGACATTTTAAACAACTCAGTGGAATTCCCCTTTTAAGCAGCTGTCTTCAAATTTGGGCGACTGTTAGAAGTGAATGTGTTTATATGATGTTGTATGGTGTGTTTGGTTACTGTTGTGTATTGTGTAGGCCGTGTTTATTCTGAGGTCAAATCTTTTAGCAAGTGTTTCACATGCCATATGCTCATTTATTTCTAGAAGCAGAAAACTGAAAGTGCACGAGTTGGGTTGAACTCGCTGTAAACCACCACATTTGGAGAACAACATGCTTGGTTTTTGACCTTTCTGTGCTGTTGTGTAACTGCTGCTGATGTAGTTCTTTAAGCCTGGCTGCACCAATTATACATCAAATACATTTCACAAAATTAGTTATTATAATTGAGAAAAGTGCCGCATTGCATTTACATGATTTAGAAGCGTGCATAATTTCCTCCATGAATAAAATATACTGCATCAGCACTGTTTATGTCTCGGTGGGCTCACTTTTGTTGGTATGAAATTGTTCCTGTGGTGAATTCAGTGCATTCTTAAGAATTAAAGGGCCCATATCATGGAACAAATCTTTAATAAAGTACTTTGATGTACACAGATTTTTTTAAATTCAAGCAGTTTTTTAATTGTTCACATGTGTTCATTTATTTTATTGTTTAATGTATTATATACCTGCCAATTCAGCCTACATATGTTTACTTTCGTCTATTCACACAAAGAGTGTTTCAGTCTGAATTGTTTGAAAAAGTCGCAAGGGTGGCAAATCAGAACAGAGCTCATTTACATACCCCCACCGGCCAATTTGTCCATTTTATCAGCTCCCCTTACCCTATAGTTGAACTTTGTAGTTCTACAGTTATAGACTGTAGTCTATCTGTTTCTTTTCTTTGTATACTTTTGCCCACCCACTTCAACAAAGGACAGGATCCCCAGAGGACCACCACAGAGCAGGCATTATGTGGTGCTGTGTTAGTGTGCTGGTACGAGTAGATCAGTGATCTTGTGGGCAGCAATTCTGTGATCGCTAAAGGACTAGAGGATGACCAACTCAAACTGAGCAACAGCAGATAAGCTATCGTCTCTGACTTACATCTACAGAGTGGACCAGCAGGGTAGGTGTGTCTAATAGAGTGGACGGTGAGTGGACACATTGTTTAAACACTCCAGCAGCACTGCTGTGTCTGTGTATGACACACCCCCACCAAGTCAGAATGATCCACCACCCCAATGATACCCGCTCTGTGGTGGTCTTGTGAGGGTCCTGACCATTAAAGAACTGGGTGACAGGGAGATATTATGTATGCAGAGAAACAGATACAGGACTACAGTCTGTAATTGAAGAACTACAAATTGCACCTACATGGTAAGTAGAACCGATAAAATGGACACTGTGTGTAGATACAAGGAGGTGCTCTTAAAGAAGTGGTATACCCAAATCAGTCTGTAAGGGACAGTAACAAAGACAATCATGCGAACACAACTTATGAATTTGACACATAAGACCTCACCAATGCTACAATTAGAACTCAGAGGGGAAAATATGAAAATAACAAGAAAAATGTTGGATTTGTGCCAATATAATAACAGAATGAAATGATTTTGTGAATGGATAATTGAACTGTTTGTGCACGTGTATATGTGAATGTATGCATGCTCATATACATGCACGCATGAGTGTGGCTTCGGGCGTCATCTCTACTCTAGAGGAAAAATGTAGGTTTATTTATAGCCTCATCAGAACGGTCTCTCCGTCAGAGGGAAACTCTATTTTTCATGCTGTTTCAGTTCAGATTTTCTTACGTAACATCAAGACCTGCTTCAATCCCCACAGATCCACTCTCTGCCAGCTGCTCTAAATATAGCCACTCAGGGCCTGATTAGGAGAGACAGGAGAGGGGGCCTTTTGTGCTTCAGCAAAAATATTCAAATCTCTCTAAAAAAATAAAAAAGGAAGAAAATCAGCTCCCAGTGCAGGCGTACCGAAACCCACCATACCCCCTCACCCCACAGTGCTCTCTCTTCAGGAGCAATGCTCTCCTGCAGCTGCGCACATCTGCACTTAATACATCTCACGTGTGTCTATCTGGACCATGTGACCTGGTAAAATAGCTGTTATTATGCTAATAATAAATATAGCATGTTACAGCATATTACACCACCATATTACACCACCGTATTACACCACCATATTACACCCCAATATTAAACCACCATGTTACACCACCATATTACACAGTAGTATTTTGTATTATAATATATGTTATATTATACTATATTAGACAACAATCTGTTTACAGTGGTCATGCTGCCCAGGCAATGCTGCATATCCTTCATATAATCTGTAGTCATATTTTTAAAAACCATTCTGAGCATCTAAAACTGATAACCGGTTAGAAGCCGACCAAATGTTAGCACTGTACAGTGTGATACTCAGGGCCTGGCTGTAGTGCGCTATGCTTTATTATTTTATACATTATAGTATGATATGTTATAGTACAGTACATTGTGTTATATTATATATCTTATTAAATTTAATGTTAAATTGTATCACTACATTACATTACACTGTATTATAATTTTAGGGCTGTGTTTTGGCAAGAACCTGGTAATGTGATACACATTATACAGGGGCTACAATTCGATATACTGGGATATATAGCCATACGGTATGAATGGTGATATATATAACACAACATATAATTTTAGGAAAACTGTGATAGTATAATAACACCGCTATAAGCATAAGCTTGCCAATGCTAATTTTAGCAGTATGCTACTTGGTTACATTCAAGTGTAATGGTGAAGAACACTGCTATCTAGCAGTCAGGGGTTTAAACACAGCCCAATGAATCTACTTCCTACTTTTTTCTACTTTTTGTTTAATTTTAAACTCTTCATTTATACATTGATACTGTGCTTTTGAGAATCAATAAAGCATCATGAAATATAATATCAAGCTATTCAATAATTTATACATATATACAGTGAGAAAAATAAGTATTTGAACACCCTGCGAACACCCACTTAGAAATCATAGAGGGGTCTGAAATTTTCATCTTAGGTGCAAGTCCACCGTGAGAGATATAATCTAAAAAAATCCGGAAATCACAATGTATGATTTTTTAATAATTTATTTGTGTGTTACTGCTGCAAATAAGTATTTGAACACCTGCCAATCAGCAAAAATTCTGGCCCTCAAAGACCTGTTAGTCCGCCTCTAAAAACTCCACCTCCACTCCACCTATTATTCTAAATTAGAAGCACCTGTTTGAGGTCGTTAGCTGCATAAAGACACCTGCTCACCCCACACAATCAGTAAGACTCCAACTACTAACATGGCTAAGGCCAAAGAGCTGTCCAAAGACACCAGAGACAAAATTGTTGACCTCCACAAGGCCGGAAAGGGCTACGGGGCAATTGCCAAGCAGCTTGGTGAAAAAAGATCAACTGTTGGAGCAATTATTAGAAAATAGCTAAACATGACTGTCAATCTCCCTCGGACTGGGGCCCCACGCAAGATCTCACTTCGTGGCGTATCAATGATCAATGATTGTGATTTCCGGATTTTTTTTTAGATTATCAGTGGACATGCACCTAAGATGAAAATTTCAGACCCCTCTATGATTTCTAAGTGAGAGTGTTCAAATACTTATTTTCCTCACTGTAACTGTATTGCCTTGTACATCATATTATGCTATTTTGCATTAAAGTACACTGTATTAAATGACATCACAATATGATACACCATATTACACCCTATTACACTACATTATATGATATGATACTTGATATGATATACATTATATGATACTACACTTCATTCTGCTGTACCATATTACACTATATTAAATCATATTGTACTTTATTACATTATGTTTTTCTGTTAAGTGTTATAATCATAGCATAACTGAAAGCTCTGAAATTGTGACAGAAGACGGACAAGCACTCTTGACTTTAAGGTACTTTTGGAGTATTTCTCTAGTCCATTCATGCTGAAACTGTTACACAGTCTAAAGAGCTGCTGGTGATTTCAAAAGAGGGTACGAATAAAGAGCAGTGGGTGGTGGGGTTTTGTTTACTGGAGTGTGATTATAGAGAGTCAGTGAGGGTGTATTTCTCAATGTCCTGGCTACCTCACGTTTGGCCACTGTGTGTCGTAGAAGTCTTCTCAAAGCCTTCTCTTCTCCACACACACGCACACACACACACACACACACACACACACGCACTCTCTCTCTCTCTCCAGGGACAGGAGATTACACACACTCTTCATTGCTCCCGCAGCATTAGCCTTGACAACACGTCATGCTAGTAACCCAGTTTAAGCTGCGAGCGGCTGCAGTGCTGCTAGGAGCTCTGATGCTGATGCCGATGAGGCTGCTGAGCTGAGGGAAGGTCAGGATGCAGAGAGCCGCCAGCGTGTGAGTGCGTGAGTCAGCAGGATGGTCAGTTCTGGATGATAGTGAGCCAATCTCTGACCCTGGCCCACCCCTGTATGATGATAAGCTTATTATCAGAACTTCACACTGACCACTGCATTCGGTTCACAGGCTCTTGAACAGATAGACCTGGGGGGATTGACTCAAGGCCTTTCATCCTCAGACTAGACAAGGATGCTTTTGGTTAGGGGTACAGGGCACTTTACTGAATGAGTACAAACTGCACTCCCACAGTAAAATCAGAGTTTTGATTTCTTATGATATAAAATGGTAAGATTTAGATTCAGCATGAGAACAGAAACATTCAATTCTCAAAAAATCTTGTCAGTGCCGAAACACAATACATTGTAGTCCGTAGGCAGAACCTTATTTCGGCCATGCTCCTGCATTTTGGATCAGGAAATGAGACTGCATCCTTGTCCCTTCTCTCCATTCTTTATTTTGAAGTTAATGGCCCAGTGTCTGAAAATCAGTGTTGAATACTAAAAAAAATCTGACCAAAACACAAATTATTGGAAGTTTTTCATATTTGTATTTAAAATATAATGCTCTTATGTGTGTATAACTATTCACTGTGTGTATAACTACGTGTTCGCTAGCCATGAACTGGCCTAAATGTACATTGCTGCATTTTACATCGTCTTGTTCTTCAAGATTTCTTTCAGTGAAACAAAGCTCAGTGTTACCTCCGGGAAAAGAGTGGGTCTGTTGGGGTTCTGTGAGATTCATTGCTCTTGGGTGCCTCGTTTTGGTGCAGTACTGACTGCTTGTGGTTCTCAAACCTATATGCATGTTTAAAGCTTTAGCCTAGTGAATATAGAGCAGGAGTAGCTTAACAGCTCCACAGTAATACACAGGTTTACTCACACTGATCTCTCTAAACCTTCATCAGTGAGGCGGAAATAACTTGTGCTGTGGTGAAACTGTTGCATGTAGTATGGTACATGCTACCAGAAGAAGCAGCAGTAGTCCTGTGATCGACTCAATGGCATGGCCTCCATTGCCTCTCTTTATGTCTGGTGGAATGGTTTGGTACCTGCCGCACAGGTTATTAACACCCTTATAGGGCAGCCGTTAATGACATTTGTTGTGTGGTTGTTTTATTGAACATTTGTTTGAACATTAACTCTAAGAGTTATGAATATATCCAACCTGTCACCATTAAAAGGGTCGTTTAAGGAAAATGCCGGCCATTCCTCTCTCCTCTATATTTCCTTCTAATTCTTCCACATGCTCCATCAGCTTTTCTCTGCTAGAGAAGAAACAGCCCAAAAACTATTTTCATGTTAGTAACCATCTCTGTTACATTGTTTCTGTTCATCCTGTCCCCCTCTTTGGTGCCGTAGCCTCAGTTAGCTTGACCTTGCAGTGCTCTGGGAAAGAAAGAGCGTGAGAGAGAGAGAGAATGAGACAGAAAGGGGCAGTACGGTACATCAGGTTGAAAGAGAAGGAGCGGATGTGTGAACAAGGCGCATGCTGCCGTCCACACTGCGTCATCCAGATTTCGGCATGTCTCAGACTGCTGCGCTATTTATAGTGGAGGAAGTGCTTTGTGTTTTTATAGGATCGTCATGGAGATGTGTAAGCCTGCCTCAGTGAGTGGAATAAAGCGGTCCGGAAATTTCATCCTCAGGATGGAGCTGTGTGACCCTGACATTATATATGAAGTTCAGCCCATTAAAGCAATTTATACCCTGTGCTTGTACATCTATATATTTATCTAGATAGATAGATAGATAGATAGATAGATAGATAGATAGATAGATATTTATTTACCAGTACAGTGTTTGACTAGTATATCTGACTGTAGTTTATCTGACTGTAGTGTATCTTACTGTACTTGGCTGTAGCATACCTAGCTGTAACAGTGTATAGAAACTGCATGTCCTACTGTAGTATCTCTAACTGTAGGGTGTTTGTCTAGTGTATCTGACTTAATCTGTGTACCTGACTGTAAAGTACCTAACACTTTCTGGCTATATGCATCTGACTGCAGTGTTCCTGACTGTATCTGAATGTAGTCCACCTGACTGTATGTGATCAAATCTAATGTTAGTGTATGTGACTGCATCTGACTCTGTGTCTGACTGTAGTGAAATAGACCTTGCTGTGTTAGGCTTTAGTGTATTTAGCTTTATCTGACTGCAGGAAATGACTGTACCTGGCTCTGGAGTAGTTGCACATGAGCATATAATCGCCATGCCCAAGGTAAGCACGGGCTAGGGGGGTATAAAATCCCCCAGCACTGGACTGTGGGGGAGTGAAGCTATGTTCTCTAGAGCGATGGAGAATCCAATCAATTTGGGATGAACTGGAGTGATCTAGAACTAATTATCCACCATCAGTAACTGACCTTACTAATGTTCATGTGACTAAATCCAATCCCATCCTCACAGCAATGTTCCAACATCTAGTGAAAGGCTTTTCCAGAAGAGTAGAAGCTGTTACTTTGGCAAAGGGGAGCAACTCTCTATTAATACCCTTCATTTCCTCGCTGTGTGACCTGCAGGATTTGCTCTTGACCCCAGAAATTCATTAGACAGAGAATGTAATTAGTAACATTCCCTCCAGGATTACTCGCCTATCGCTCAAACCAGTATTTAGTACTCTGTGTATCTGTTCCATACTGGGCTTCATTAATGTATACATGTGATTGAATAGAGGTTTGCACTATAGGTCGGTCACCGTCAGCATCCCTGATTATAATCTCCTCTGTTGTAGTTTGAGCAGTTTGCAGCATTCATTCTTTCATTGTTTTGCTTTTAACTACAGGTAATATCTGGCTTTTTGCTGATACGAGAGCCCCTCACATCTCTTGCCATCAGCTGTTATCTGTTCTGTTGTCAGCTTCAGATTCTTCCCTCAGGCAGACTTCTAAACATGCCACAGTTTTCGCTTTCTCCTTTTTAGATGCTGATTTTGCTTGAAATGAAAGACAAAAGGGGATTTACAAACTAGATATGACTCTGGTTTTCCAGGAATCAAACGGGGTCACTAGGGTGGGTTTTTTTGTTTGGTTGTTTGGCAGAAAGAAGTGATTCCATTTGGGCGGTGCCAAAAGCCATAGTGTGAATGAAGTAGCTAAATTTGCACGTGTATGGAAGCATACAGTACGTGGTTGGTGTAGTTCAGCGGCTAACACCACTACCCGCCAGGGAGCCACCACCACATGTGGAAGACTGGGGTTCGAATCCCGGTGTGGATGATTATGCTGTGCTTACACCAATAAGAGTCCTTGGGCAAGACTCCTAACACTACATTGTGCTACCTGTAATATGATTTGAACTTGATTTAAAATATGAACTTGTAAATCGCATCAGCTAAATGCCATAAATGTAATTTAAATGTACGGCCACCAGCCGTGGCAAAAACTTGTCCAGTCAATGCCAAATCACAGCTGTTATTCAAACTTGCAGAGGTATTACACACTTTCACAGGTGATTAATCTTTTATCCGATGAGCTTATTAAAATAAATAAAATAACATTTAACATTGAGTTGTAAGGTCCAATCATTAACACTTGCAGATGTTTGTTATATAATTTAATTTGACTACCTCTTTTCTTTACATTTTCTAAGCTGTTCTGCATGGAAGTGTGTGCTCTGTTGTTAAATGGAAATGTACAGAAGGGTGAAAAATGAACAAAAGGAAGAAACAATATAGTCTTGGTAAGTTAGGTCACCATAAGCTTCCAGAACCTATACAAGGCTGCTGGAGGTATGGAACACTGCTTTTCCAGTAGCTTCTGTCAGATGGTGTGTTGTGGAGATCAGAGGGTGGAGAATGCCGGCAATGTGGCCCTACAAAATTAGATGTTTAGATCTGCTGACTGAAGGCCACATCATATAATTCAGCAACTGTTATACTCATTAAACCATTCTGTAATACCTCCTGCCCTGTGGATGAGGCTATTCACATCACTCATCACCACTGGATGGTTCCACTCACTGTCCACTCCATTAGACACTTCTAACTCTCTGGTCCACTTTGCAGATGTAAAGTCAGAGGTGGTTGCTCATCTCTTACTCCGCAATCACTGTCACAGTTTAGTCCTTAATCAGTGGTCGCAGGATGCACTTCCTTATATTTATTAGGTAGTGGAGATAGTTGCTAGTTTAGCTGCTACACAGCTGCTGCAGTTTTGCTTTCACTACAGTCTGTGTGTTTTTGGCAGCGGAAAATAACAGGCCCTGGGATTATATAGAAAAGTGGTTCTCAATGATCAGACTGGAGCAGAATCTCGCACGTTACGACCTTCAAGCAGAGAATCACTGGGTGCTTGTAAAGGCGCACATACAGGCAATTGAAATACAATTCATACAGAGCACACCCTGGTGGACACTGAAGACATAACACAGGCTTAGAAATCGCAAGTTAGTTTCTGAAATGAGCATGGGAAAAATGTTTTGTGATTGAGAAGCTTGAGAAGACATGAATACCCATGAAGCATAAAAGCAACCCTAACACGAACTATTAGGAACAAATTCACCTGCTTCGCTTATACATATCAGAACACTGGTATTCAGAAGTGATGACCTGCAGAAGTGGCTTAAAATGACATTTCACTGTCCTTCTGAGAGCAGCAAGTACAGTAATACACTATGTGTGTGTGCATGTTTGTGTGTGTGTGCGTGTGTTTGTGTGTGTGTGTGTGTTTGTGTGTATGGGTGTGTTTGTGTGTGTGAGTGTGTGTGTGTGT